>PQWD01012290.1:0-89675 GCA_019425675.1 Leucinodes orbonalis
GTTCGGGTCAATTTCAGAATTTTTTTAGCAAAAAATATGTTATAGTTAGCTAACCTTAAAAGATAGACATATGCTGTCGCGGACTTTTTTGTAGACCTTTAAAAGCAGAACAATACTCTCAGACATGACTTTTGTGTAACTTTAACCGTTTACGCAGCGTACGCAGCGGAAGCTCCAAGTATGAAAAAATACCCCCGATTTTGAAACATTCTTTATTGCTGCTCCGCTTCTATTACTCGTAGCGTGATGATATATAGCCTATAGCCTTCCTCGATAAATAAGCTATCTAACACTGAAAGAATTTTTTAAATCGAACTAGTAGTTCCTGAGATTAGCGCGTTCAAACAAACAAACAAACTCTTCAGCTTTATATATTAGTATAGATTATGTCCATGCTTTAAGTCTGATTAAAAAATATACACATATTTTTAAGCGACTTCAAAAATGGTTACTCAATTCGACCTATAATATGCTTTTTTATGTTTGTTCGCGGATATCTCCATTGTTTGTGAACCAATTTTGATGGTTCTTTTTTTGTTCGAAAGAGGATACTTCAAAGCTGGTCCCATTTCAAAGAAGTTAGGGTCTGATGATGGAGACCAGAGAAATCGAGGGAAACTCCTTTTTGTGTTTGTTCGCGGATATCTCCGTCGTTTGTGAACCAATTTTGATGGTTCTTTTTTGAAGGGAGTTAGGGTTTTATGAAGGGAGACCAGGGAAATGGAACTTTTAAAATTCTACTCATAGCAACTACTACTTCATTACAATATATTTATACCAGTGATAATTTTTATCAAGAATGCCAAACAAACACTTCAGCTTTATAATATAGGTAAGTAGTTTTGCACCAGCACCAAAATTATAAAAAATATATTTCCTTTTGTGTCTGCTGGAAGAAATTTGAATAAACATTCAAATTTCTTCCAGTAAAATTGATAAACAGTCATCATCAGCTCATTAAACGTCCCCACCGAGGGGCACGAGCCTACCCGTATAGGGTGATTAGGCCTTAGTCGTCCAAGCGGGCCCAGTGCGGATTGGACGACTTCACACACAACCTTCGAATCTCTTCGCAGGCGTGCATGAAGGTTTCCTCACGATGTTTTCCTTCACCGTAAGAGCGTCGGATAACGTACATATATTTTTCGAAAATTCGAAAATACATTGGTACGTGTCGGGATTTGAACCTCAGCCCTCCCGGTAGGAAGGCGACAGTCCACACCACTGAGCCACCGACGCTCTCTTAAACATAATTATAACAATTATAAACAGTACCTTTGTACTATTGTTTCAGTTTGATATATTGTTCCCAACTATGTATATGTGTGTACTACATAAATTATAAATAAATAAAATAATATTTTTGGCTTTTTTGTTTGAAGTCGGTATTTTTTGTTAAAATTATTATACATTTTGCACAAATTAAACACAGCCTTACTTAATAACATGATTTTGGCAAACTCATCAATCACACGTCATTCAAACTATTCATTTAAAGAATAAGATTGGCGGAAAATAAACGAAAAAAATACCACGCAAATAAAAATGAAAAAACGGAACAAAATTGTACGAAAATGGATGGGCTTTGTCTATGGTTTTGGATTTATTTCGTTTTTAATAGAAATGACAAATTCATGTCTGACATAAAGAATTCAATTAAAATTCTCACGGTATGCATAAAACTGTGTATGATTTAAGTCATTAATATATGTAGAAATAGGTTATCTTCATATAAAATAATTAAGCATTATTTTCATCATCATCATCATCATTACAGATTTAATAATGATCATTATTATTAATGATTTCCACGCAGGCTGTCACACACACACACACACACGTACGCATGCACACACACACACACGCTCGCACACACGCACACACACACTCATATATATTTAAATAGTTTTATGTCACATTATAAAAGTTTGTTGTATCCTGTTCATGCTTGTTATTTTAGCAATATTATTTGTGGTGTTCCTTTTTATTTTTGAATTATATAATAGTTACCTTTATAATTTTACCGACGTTCGGAAGAGCAGTGTTCCATGATACAGGCAAACAGTAGCTCAAAGGGGGACACTGGACACTTGTTTTGTTAAGCTATTTTTTGTTACTGCCTATAAAAAAAATACGATTATTATGATTCTTACATATTGGTATATGTCTCCCATTTCTGGGGTATTTTCCCTTATGCGGGCTTGTGGCCAGGACGCAAGTAGAGTTAATGTTCAGAAAGAAATTTGCGAACAATTCCGCAAGTTCCTAATGCGCACCGCAAAGGAATGGAACTCTGCCTCCTTATGTGTTCCCCGATCATTACAACCTGGCCGTCTTCAAGGCAACAGTGAACAGGCTGTTTCTAGTCAGACATGATCCATCCTCGGCCGCATCATCACTTACCATCAGGTGAGATGGTGGTCAAATGTCTGCTTATAGAGGATAAAAAAAAATAAAAAATAGGATTTAAAATTGTCGTTTTCTGAAGCAGAATAATTGTTATAATTATGTTGTAGTTTAACCGCAACATGGACCCGTCAATCGGTTAAATTCCAAGAAAGCCAAGTGTCGTGTCTAATGTTGATTTAACGAATATTTCCACTTAAACGTATGAACTGTTGCTGTAACTAGTTTGAAGTCAGGGCGCCCTTTTTTACTTTCAATCTGGAGGAATGGTAGTGCAGAATGACATTTTCATCAATGAAATGAAGAAATAAATAAATACGTTTATTTTTCTCTCACAAAGATTAACTTAACAATCTGACATAGTTAGTAAACTTATGTTTAGGACATGAAAGTTTATACGGACTGTAGACAATTACTAAAAAACCCACAGATTTCCCAATACAGGAGATGGGGCAAGCCGCGTTTAAAGTGCGACAACTGTAAGCTCAACGAGCATACACTGGCTACCAGTTTACGCTCTGTGAGACGAGTCAAGACGCACGAATATTAGAAGAAATTGCCGTTTTTTTCCAAAATGCCATCCTGTGCAATCCTGTGTAACATGACATCATCGCAATGAATCAGTAAATTTACCAAGTAATAGAATAACTTTTCACAGGTAAGAACCGAAAAGAAATTGCGACACTGGGACTGCCAATAAACTTGGCGGCTTGTCCAGTCTAATATTCTGATGTCTGTGAAAAAACCTATTAAAGTATTTAATGCCACCAAAACATTTAATATAAAAGGTTTGCGCTGTGAAAAAGATATCTGATGTAGAGCCAAGCTTTTGAATCTATACGGCCTAACTCTACCGATCCTTACTTCAACAAACTCTACATATCTTTGTCACATACCTTTTCTTACCATAACACCAATACCTGATATATAGCACCTGTGTGTGCGAGGGTGTGACTGCGTATGTGCGTGGGTATCATAGTGTCTTTATGAGTACCCATTTGATGTAATGGATGAGATGTCGTCTACTACGTCAAGGATTCCGGGTTCGAACTCCGGGCAGTATAAACACTTGTGTGCATGAACATGTCTGTTTGTATTCGTCTGGGTGTTATCAATGTATAATATTTATTACACCAAATGTCAAAAAGACACTATGATACACACGAACATACGCACTCACACCCACGCACACTCACACACACACATATACACACACTCACACAAAATTAAAACAAGCATGCTTACCATCGAAATATATGTACCACAGACGTCGAGAGGCCTGGTTCCCAAAAATACAAGCAGGGAACTGCCTAGTTTGGGTTCTGAACACTCATCCCTTCCGTATAACCCTACCGCCATAGTTAATTAACGTCCCAAACATAATGTTTGCCATCCAGACCATACCCTTTCAACACAATTAGCTAAAAACTCAAATCCCTTGACTATGTAAAAACTAAAGAAATTTTAATGGCGGTCTCCTAAACACTTTGTCCATTATTCATCATTTGTCACATGATATACAACACAAACAAACACACACACACACAAATACACGCACACACTTAAATTCACACCTATAATTGTAAGCTTATTCATTAATTCTCACTGGTCTGGTGTAGGAGAGGCTCGTAATCTGTCATACAGGTCTCCTAGCACAGATACCAGTCACTCCTACACCACTCTCGTCTCTCGCAACGGCACAGGCGGCAGCTGAAAATCAGCGGTTTTCTTTAAAAACCTTTTGCTGAGCTAATGCCTTTTGTCTTGCTGTGACACACACACACACACTGTTGTTATTGTTTTGTTTATGTTTTGTTTGCATGCCCGAGTGTTAGTTTTTTATCTGTTTAGTGTCATTTTCTCTGGTGTGTTATATTCTGTATGTTTAATATTATTAACCAATTGTTTCTATGTGTGTCTCAACAAAAAAATAAACGTTTTATCTATCTATCTATCTATCTATCTCTCACATAGTTCAAAGTTTTGTTATAGATTAAGCTTAATCATGTACAATTCAACTGTGTGAGAGAACAGTTGAGATGGCGGTCAAATGTCTGCCTATAAATGATAAAAAAAAACAAATAAAGATTTTATTATTATTATCTCCACATTACAACAGTGTGTACACTGAAATATAATTAATATATGTTTGTTTGTTTATGTTATGTGGTGAGAGAAATAAAAAATATTTTTGTAAAAAAATATTATTTTTATATATCAGTAAATATGAAAGGCTGGGATGTTTCGTTACTTACTTTAAAAACTAAATATCCATATCACCTTCATGGAGGTAGTGAAACGACAAGGCCGTACATATAACTGATATGTAGAATTTGTTGATGCAAGTGTTGGTAGAGTTAGGCCTTGTAGATTCAGACTCTTAGCTCTACATGAGGTCAATAAGTCACATTATATGAATAGATATAATCTCTACATTAATAAATTATTAATCTACTCAGCATACCAAACTAGAAGCCCCAATTAGTTCACACAACCAATTTATAAGACAAACAAAACGCATGTTAAATAAAAAAAAAATCAAATCGAACAAAGTGCGCCATATCAATGGGTCCAAGGAGGCATAATTCACGGAGTCACTATAAAGGTCTATACATCATAATATAGAACCTTATGGTCGTTCAAAGAAATTCGAAAAAAGAACACAACCATAATGCATGCCATTATACCTATCTCGCTCGCGCTGCGTCTGCGGCGGTGGTTAGAGCGGGATGAACGTATCTCTTATTCGATACGATTGGAACCGATGCGACAGTATCGTTCTAAAGTCCGTTAAGTACGGACGTGTATAGTTTTTGAATCTTTTGTAACGTTATTTTTTTCGTGAAACCGTTTTGGGACATATGAAATCAGTGTTTGGAGATTCTATGCATTTGTGATGTGTTGTGTAGTGATATTTTGAACTGTCTACATTTTTGGAATTTTGACTTGAGGTTTGTATTCTGTACGTTTATTTTTTTATTAATAAATCGAAAATATCGCTGACTTAGGTACTAAAAATCACGTCAGGTTTTTTACGAGGGGATATGATGATCTTTTTTGATATCAAATATTGCGATTTCTTTTCAATGTAGTAACTCCATAAACTTGATATATGGAAAATATAAGATGTGAAATCTCTTATTTAGAAAAGGTTGAGAATTTATCGTGCGTTGACTAAAGTTCCCATACATTGTTTGTTAGTCATAATATTAAAATAATATAATATTTCTTATAACTTTATTGCACCAAAAACTTGGTACAACTCAGGCTTAAAAGCTAACGAGCAATCTCTACCAGTAAAAAATAAATTAGAAGGGGGTTAGATTTACCGGTTTAGTCAGTGCAAAAGCGATTTAGGAAAACTTAGTGAGGATAGTAGTTACACTAACTTAAGTTATATAGTGTTATAAACTTATAAGTTATAACACTTTGTCTCACACGTACAAAAAGAACAGTAGGTTACAATAACACAAAAAAAAAACGATAAAGTAACATGAAATGATGAACAGATGAGTAAAATATCTTTAGTGTATGAAGTATCTACCCAATAATAATTTATGTTAAAAAAGATGTACTTATCTATGTATCTACCTAAATTAATACCTTACTTAGACATATGCGTCTTGACGAACTATAAACATGGCACCAATTCGCATCGGGACCGCGTGGTGGGTGACGGCCCAAACTCCTCATGGTTATGCAGTGTGGGAAAGCCTGTTCCTGCAGTGGGACGTTAATGGCTGATGATAGTAAAGAAGATATGAATAGTTAGTAGCTAACAAAGTCATAATTATATTTTTATTCTGTGTCGGTCGCAGTCCACTTCCGGATATGCGAGAAGGTGTTCCTAAGTTAAAGAGGAGGATAAACTTTTAGTGGCGGAACGGAAAATCCTCGTAAGATCCTGGGTCCAGTGCAAAGAGGGGATGGAAGCTGGAGAGTCCGTAAGAATGTGGAGATCCAAGAACTAGTAGCCGAACCAAATATCCTTGGAGAAATAAAAGCCCACCGCCTCCGATGGCTCGGCCACTTGGTTAGAATGGGGGAGGATCGGGGAGTACTACGAGCATATCTTGGACAACAGAGTGGACGGCGCCCAGTCGGTCGTCCCAGATATCGCTGGAAGGATATGGTGGAGGCTGATCTGCGTGAGCTCGGGATCGAAAACTGGGCAGAGGTTGCACAGGATAGAGACCGTTGGAAGTCTCTCGTTTCGGAGGCCAAGACTCACTTTGGGTCGTTGAGCCATTAAAGTTAGTTAGTTTTAGTTCCTAAGTTAGCCATAGATGTCCGGGTCTTTCATTATCCAAGCTCATCCTTGTTTCTTATTGTTAGTATATATTATAGTCTTTTTTTATTTTCGTAGTGAGTGTGTTATAGTTTGGATTAATCGAACGTCAATTGAACTTAAAAGAGTCTTAGCTTAGCTTTTGAAAATAAAAGAACAAAATAATTTTAAAAAATTGCTTCGCAAGATGCGAGATGTGGACTTATGTTTTTAAGTTTTAAATAATATCGAAATAACATTTTTTAATATAATAGGTAATACCGGATTAAATGAAATTAGAATTCAAATATACATAATGCGTTATTTGAATAAATTTAGAGATACGACACTTTTAACGAGTGTTTAAATGTGAAAAGTGTAGAACAACTTTTGACATACTTTAACTTAAGTTTAATTCTTTTTTGTTCTGCGTTAGATTAGGTTTTTTTATTACAATGAGATATGAATTTTACATTATGATGCTGTAACTGGCAGAAAATTCTAGCAGAAAAAATGCGATGGCCAGGTACGACAAAGGTGTTGGTCCCCGTTTAAAATGGAATATGTAATAATTATTGAAATATGTGCACGTTGCAGTCAAAGGTTATGAATGAAAACAACCTCTTTTTTGGTACTAAGGCTTTTTTCGTCCCAGACCATCGCGATTTTTATGCTACAATTTTCTGCCAGTTTCAGCCTCATATTTTACATTATTTCAGTTCATGCTCTAGTTCTACAGCCTTAAAATAACAGTTAAGGGGCCGTCCATTAATCACGTGATCTTTTTTAGCATTTTTTAACCCCCCCTCCCCCATGGTGATACGTAGTGAGGTATAAGACCACCCCCCCTCCCCCTTCTCAACATCACGTGTATTTTTAGTACCTACAAAGAATCTTAAAATTTTCTGAATATTATATTTATATACAGGTATAAACTATAATCTTATTTTATTCTGAAATTAAGGACCATAATAAAAATGTCTACACCAGTTTGCAAGTTATTTTTATTGCCATAACAATGATAATAAACGAAGAGTGTAATCATAGGAAAAACATGTATTGTACTAGTTGGCTATTGGCGAGTCAAGGTAACACTACACGCCGTGCCGCTTATTTGTTTAAAAATCGCGCGTTTGACGAAAAAATAAATACACGAGATATCTTACTACACCCCCCCTTCCCCCTTGTTATTTTCGTGATTTTTATCAAACCCTCCCCCCTTTCAAGCCTCACGTCATTAATGGACAACCTCTAATGGATATAGCGTACCGTCCAGATCCAAGGCCAGCGGACTAGACCCATCCAATTGAGTCGTGGTGTGAGACAGGGGGATGTCATATCCCCGAAACTGTTCACAAATAGACTGGTCTGAACGAGGCGTCAATGTCAATAGAGAGTATATTCATACTCATCTTCGTTTGCTGACGATATCGTGATCGTGGCAGAGTCATCGGAAGAGCTTGCTGAGATGCTGAACAGCCTGTAGAGGCTGTTCGGCAGGATGCATCACTGGCCAGTGAGGTTGGCCTTAACACGAAAAGAGAGTACTAGGAGTCCATAAACTACCAAATACCATCCGTCCAAAACTGAACAGCACTACCAATATAATACAGTTTTATGGAAAACTACCACACGGGTAAACATTAAATTGATATATTTATTAACTCGAAGGCCCTAAACACAGGGGTATCATTATGAGGTACAAATATAAACTCTAACGTAAAAAACAAACCACCTGCCGATTGCTTTATAAGATTTGCATTGAAAATTAATAAATTATGTCAACTGTCTGTTTTCGAAACGAACTCACAGTTGATATGATATTATATGAAACAAGAGGCCTTTTACATCTGGTGGGCAAAGGTTCTGATTCCGCCGCGTACCAATGTCTTTTCGAATCTTTGAAATCATACGTACGTTATCCGTTGCTCTTACGGTGAAGGAAAACATCGTGAGGACACCTGCGCACGCCTGCGAAGAAATTCAAAGTGGACGACTAAGGCCTATACACCCTATACGGGTAGGCTCGTGCCCCTCGGTGGGGACCACAGACATCCGAATATACAATTAGACTGGACAAGCCGCCAAGTTTATAGGCAGTCCCAGTGTCGCAATTTCTTTTCGGTTCTTATCTGTGAAAAGTTATTATATTTCTTGGTAAATTTACTGATTCATTGCGATGATGGCATGTTACAATTGCACAGGATGGCATTTTGGGAAAAAACGGTAATTTCTTCTAATATTCGTGCGTCTTGATTCGTCTCACAGAGCGTAAACTGGCAGCCAGTGTATGCTCGTTGAGCTTACATTTGTCGCACTTAAAAATGCGGCTTGCCCCATCTCCTGTATTGGGAAATCTGTGGTGGGGACGTTTAATGAGCTGATGATGATTGTAAAAGATCCCGTGCTTTGTAGGGCATGCCGTTGGTCTTAGGGTATATTTTTGTACTAATCGTATTATTTGTGACTATATTTGGTGCGGTTGAGACGTCGACTGCAACACTAAGGGTTCCGGGTGCGATCCACGGGCACAGTACAAACATTTGTGGGCATGAACCTGTCTGTGTTAATAGTTTGGGTGTTTGCTATGTATAATATGTATGTATGTACAAAAAATAATGTATTTAAGTATGTTAGCCCGTTGTTTAGTACCCATAATACAGGCTTCACGCTTAACTTGGGGCTAGATGGCGCTGTGTGAATGTCAGTAGATATTTATTTATTTTATATTTTTATTATTCAGGGTGTTAACTTAAGTAAAAAAACAAGTATATGACGATTTTGTTTGTATAGAAAAATGCACTTTATAACAATAAACATTTAGCATTAAACATAGTGGACACCTTTTTCGGGTCTTATGAATTTATTGGCGAACATTTTATTTATCGATCTAACGATGTGCAAATGTTTCGACATTTGTTTATGTTATTCTTAATTAAATCAAGTAAAAATTCATTAAACTTAATGCAATACTTTTACTACTTTTTTACTTTGTAGTGTTAGATGGAAAACAAGCGACCAACGCTACCCATCCCTAATCAATTGAAGAGTGATGTCACGTCACTAATATCTCTCTCTTGACATTAGCATTGTACGCGGGAAACAGTCATATTGTAACACTAAGATTTAATCTATCAATAAATGTTTTTTTAAAATTAAAGCATTATTTAATAGTAGTAAGCTATTATTCTTGGGAAAATAAATTGTTTGACTCTGATACTAAAAGGTACGATATTTATCTTTTCAATAGTTATCTGTCAAACATCGGCCTAATTCGTATTGGATCGGCATTCCTCGGCAACTTAGTCATCATAACTGACGAAATGCTTCTTTCGAAATTTGCGCAGGAGTTGTTTTACCTTTAAACCAATATAACTAGCTTTTGCCTTTGGCTTTGCTCGCTTTAAATTCGGGGTCACACGAATTCCTTTCTATTGTCTGAAAAGGAGATCTGCTCCTTTGACTAATTTTTTTTTGTCATAAATGAATAGGACGGTCAGTTCGCTCACCGGGTGGCAAGTGATACGCCTGACCGTGACAAATGTAGTATTAAGGAAATTAATAACAAAAGGTAGTCATTATTTTCTGTTAACACTGCCCTGCACCCGTCACCCGGAGGACAGATGTTAAGTCTCTTATACCCGGTAATTTATTCATGAAATAAATAGAATCTCTTTCTTCTCTATTCAACCTATCGTAGTCACTGCTGGACATAAGTGTCCCCCCATTTTGCGCTGGATATCCCTGTCCTCCGCTTTTCGAATCCAGCCACCACTACCGACCCTTGGCAAGTCGTCAGTCCCTCGGTCCGGCGGTCCTACTATACGCTTGCCAAGACGCGGTCTCCACACTAGAATTCGTCTGCTCTAACGGCCATCGATTCTGCGACATACGTGACCAGCCCACTGCCGCTTCAACTTGCCGATCCGGCAGGCTATGACGGTAACATTAGTTCTCTTACGAATTTAAATATTTCTGATCTAAGCCATAAGAGAGACCCCGAGCATAGCATAAATAAATAATGCTTTAATCTAATTTTGAACCTAAAACAGTTCAGTACATACTAAGTTTGACAATGTGTATTCGAAAGTCCAAAATACAGTTTGAACTTGACAAATTCGACGCATTGAACTAACAATGCAAAACTTTCGTGACTATAGAAAAAACATAACATCCAAAGCGGACTATTACAACTAATTCCTCGAGTTCGTGACTTTTGACCTGAGACTGAAATTCCCGCGTGACAACTGACATAAAAGACGCCATCTTGGCCATAGACAAAGTTTTTACCCCGCGGCCATTGATGACCTTTTTACTTTTTAATTTGTGAACCCTTGACATCGATACGGTCGTGAGCTTTGTTGGAATTTAGTTTTTTTTTATTTATACCCTGTGACAAAAATTTCTTAAAAGAAACGCAATTTACTGATGGTTGGTTTCTTCTGCCGCTTAAAGTAATATCACAGAAAATATAATATATACTATGTAAAATCTACTCCAGAGCGATTTTTTATGGAAAAAGTTTAAATTAAGCTCATGGCTTTAGATAAACAATGAACTAATTAGGTAGTTGCTCAATCTCACTCAAGTGTCGGTGGCAAAATTCTGCCCATTGCGTCGCTAAAACTTTTTTCGATTGTTTTGTGAGTATATCACGAATCTATACATTTTTACATCATTGCCAACAGAATTAAGACTTCCCCTTAAGAATATTATTCTGAAAGATGATATAAGTATGCTTATTTCTAAGTTGAAAAATATCTCGAATTATTCCAAAGTGTCTGAGTAACAAGAAAACCAGTCTTTTTTATTATAACCTTTTATTACAAACAACTCGTTATTAAGAAAACAAGTTGACATTCGTATTTGAAACGTAACAAATGGTTCCTAGAACAAATTAGTTGATATATTTATTGTAAAAGTGCAATTAGTCGTAAAAAGGTTGATAATAAATTGATTAATTAATATGGAGGATGACACAAATACTAAAGTAAACATTGAATTTGATGGCTTTATAGTTTTGTCGTTCCTCAATGCTTTTAAAATTTAATTTATTGGATTGCACGTAACTTAGATGCTATGTTACCTACATAAAATCAAAATGTCTTTATTCAATTTACGTCTTTATAGAACACTTATGAAAAGCTAATGAAGCTTTTCATACCACAAAGCTGTGTGATCGTTGACTGAGAAAGATCCAGCAAGAAATTCAGTATTTTTTTTTGTTTTTAAAGCAAACCATCCCATTGGTCCTTAACATGCAAAGAAATATTACTTGCTTCATTTTTAAAATGCTCAGCCAGAGCAATTGTTACCTAAAGAGATTTTGATGATAATGATCATCCTTTGTTAACACAATATTTAGTGTTAAAAGGATATTTTTAGGAAATGGACAGTATCAGCAAAGGGCATTTTGACAAAGAATTTGCTGCGAAAGGACATTTCGAAAAATACATAATGCTATAGTGTCGGTGGCTCAATGGTGTGGACTGATGCCTTTCGATCGGGAGGGCGTAGGTTCAAATCCCGCCACGTATAAATGCGATTTCAAATTTTCGAAATTATCATTTGTACGTTATCCGACGCTCTGAAGGTGAAGGAAAATTGTGTGAGGAAACCTGCGCACGCCTGCGAAGAGATTCAAAAGTTGTGCGTGAAGTCGGCCAATCCGCACTGGGCCCGCGTGGCCTATACACCCTTAACGTGTAGGCCAGTGCCCCTCGGTGGGGACGTATAATGAGCTGATGATGATAATGGCATTATGCGACGGTATATTTTTAGAAAACGACATTTTAAGAAAAGTCCATCTCGATTAAAGGACAATACGACAAAAGCGCATTCCGAGAAGTGACATTTTAAACCTAGCTGTCGCCGTAGGTATATTCAAAGATATTTCAACAAGGCAACCATCACAAAGGAATTAAAGTAAAGAGTTAAAAATTCTGTTTACAGTTATCGTAGCCGGAACAAATATAACATTTTATCGATATCGATCTATAAATTTGTGTCTAGTCACGCACGATTTTTTTTGCAATGTTTTGTAGTGCTCTCATCCTTTTCAGTATCAAGAGTTAAAACCTATCAGTTTGCCGACAGTTCATTAACATCACCTAGCCTTTTTTGTACGCTTTGAGGGCACAGGCTTTTCTTCTTCCTACCTTACCTTGTTATGGATTCACAAGTTAAAGATGGTAATGCGACCAATGTTAGGCCACTTTGATCGCCCTTTCATTTGCCACCCAGAGGTCCCGGAAACCGCACGAAGATGGAGATGGATGGATGGATGGTTCGGGCGAGACAGTAGGTGTTCCATTGTCTGAAGCACCAATGGCGCACAGACTGCTTCTGGAATATCCCCATCTTACTCAATTTTCACGGCAATGGCAAAAACGCAGTCTATTCACAGTTTTCCAGACTGCCCAGGGAAGACCACCAGGCAGCCCTTTCCATGCAGCATCATTGTGAAAAGTTCGGTCGCAATCGCAAAAAGTTGTAGTATACCACCGATTCTTACCAAAAAGTTCGGTTCATCTATCATCGTCCGAACTGCAAGGCAGTGGAAAGACCTTCCTGCGTCTGTGTTTCTCGATACGTACAATTTAGGGCTTTTCAAGGCAAGAGTGAATCGGCATTATTTGAGTTTGCTTGATACACCTTAGGCTGCATCGGCACTTTCCATCAGGTGAGATGGCAGTCAAATGCATTCAAATTTTTTTATTAAAATAAAAGGTATTAATGAGGTTGGTTATAACTTTTCCCAGTGTAAGATGGTAGCCGTGTATAACTTCGGGGGTTATAGCTAAGTTTTACGAAATGTATATCAATACACTTCATGACGTTGATGATGCAAGTCAAGGTACTCCTGGAATGGTCAATTATAGGATGGGTGACCAGAATATGTTATCTCAATTTCTTACATGCTTCGAAAGGTACGTCAAGCCGTTATCTCGGCTACTACTAGAAACGTGTTTGTTTATCTATGGACTGCTTGGCTGCTCTGGAAGTCTTTGAATAGGCTTCGAACTTGGTGGGGAAATGGGGGAGGATTTCAGCAGGATTTCATGACAGTTGCAGACAACGCTGTCACCGTTGGCTTAGCTTTTGTTTGATATGTTTTTGCCATCGATACGCTGAGAAGAAGTTTATTTATTTATGGTACACAAACAGGATACAGTCTTTACATGTAATACATTAAAAAGCATTTCACTAAAGGACTGTAGTCCAGAGATGGTATACTCAGCGTGATTACAGGCCTTAATATGTAATAAAGCTAGAAAAATACTCAAACCAGAGTACTAACAAATTCCAATTAACATTTTCCTAGGTCGTTAAAGCTAAAGATATGGCTTTATCATAACAAATAAAATCAACCAATCCGTATTGACCCGCGTAGTGTCACCGCGTAGTGGACTGTGCACTGTAATGCATCGTTACAGGCCGTTTGATTAAACTTCGATACTCTACCCACATATCGAACAGCCAATTGCTAAAATCATACCCGTCCTTTACGCTGGTAATTTTTTAATTACACCATAATTGCTATAACAAAAAGTATTTTGTACCGCCAAAAGAACCGCATGATCAGAACTCTAAATGTGCGGCTGGGAGTTCTGAGAACGCTAAGACAAAGGGATTCCATCATCAGTATTTGGTTGGTTTTTGTAATGACCGGCAGAGCTGCATGCCTGACCGCTCGCGACATAAGAGTTATGCAGGGATACCTAGGAGTTTTAAATACATCATCATTGGTTTTAGTTTAATGTTGAGGACTTTGTGCAATGCGTCCTTCCCTACTAACATACGTACCTAAGACATGGAAACTGACTGCGGGATTGGTTCACAAGTTCAAAGTCACTTAACAAGCGAGCTATGCTCAGAGTCTCTCTTGCCCGGTGAAGCTGTAAGGCTACGACTAACAGCATAGGCGTTTAGAAATTACATACAGCATTATGGCTCAGGATGGAATATCAAAGACGAAAGTCTTTGAGCAACGCGTCCTACCTGTACTAACATACGCAGCTGAGACATGGACACTGACTGCGGATTGGTTCACAAGTTCAAAGTCACTCAACGCGCAATGGAGCGAGCTATGCTTGGAGTCTCTTCAGTAATGGTGTTATTTGTAAAAGAACTTAAGTCAGGATCAGCAAATTGATAGCAGTGGGCTGGTCAGGTGTGTCGCAGAACCGATGGCCGTTGGAGCAGACGAGTCTGGAGTGGAGACCGCGTTTTGGCAAGCGTAGGACGTCGGGACCGAGGGATCGAAGACTGCATGAAGGTTTCTTTGTGAGATTTGTCTCAGTTAATAGGCTAAATCACCTGATTGAATGAGAACATGATTCCGTCTTTCCACATTCAGCCTCTACCTGTGACCTCACGTAAGTGGTCGGACTCTTGGTCATTTGGTCCTACGCTACGCTTGCCATGAGCGGTCCCCACTTCAGAACTCGTCTGCTCCAACGGCCACCGGTTCTGCGACGTGATCAAGTCTTCGGTCAATAAGTAAACACAGTGTGACGACTTTGGATGCAGTTAAAATAATATTAATTTATAAAGTTAACAAGCGGATAGAAATGTCTATCGAGGACCGGTCCTAGCCGGGAATCGAACAGGGGTATGGCAGATAGCATCGCACCGGTGGTATTCCGAAAATTCCGGTCGAGATAGCCGGGACGGTCGGCAAACAAAACTTTTATATTGTAATAAAATGTTTTTTTTTTACATTATAGCTTTTTAAACTTTCAAATGTTACACCTGACCATAACAGATGCAGTGTTGAATTGAAGGTAAAACAGTAGATAGGTATTTTCCGTGAACACTGCCATGCACCTGTCAACCGAGACGACATATGTAAGGTCTCTCAAACCCGGTAATTTTACTAGCTACATCCCGAAACACAGAAGTGCAAAACACTCTTATTTGAAGGGACGATATCTGTCACTGCGGTGGTACCAACCTAGACGACTCAGTACCAAGTCTAGCACTTAGCTCACTTAATGTCATACAAAATATACCTAATTATTTTAATATAGAGTTAAATTAAACTCACTTTGACGACCCATTTGGTGTTGCGATCCCGGGCAGTACAAACATTTGTGTGCATGAACATGTCTGTTTGTAATGGTATGGGTGTTATCTATCTATAATATGTATGAAAAATGTATACAAGTATGTTTATCCGTTGTTCAGTACCCATAATACAGGCTTCACGCTTAACTTGGGGCTAGATGGCGCTGTGTGAATGTCAGTGGAGATTTATTTATTTAAGTATGTTTATTCGTTGTTGAGTACCCTTACTACAGGCTTCACGCCTAACTTGCGGCTAGATGGCGCTGTGTGAATGTCAGTGGATATTTATTAATGATTTATTTATTTACTTTCCGCTGCTAACCGTACTCAGCGAGTCCATACATACTTATGTTTTACATATTTCGGACCCGTTTTTTACTCGAAAGGAGTCGGGAGTTAAAGCAAGCATGTTGCAGCTAATGCTTTAAATTGGACTTAACTAAATAATGTCGTTTTAACGTTAAAATTCATATTGCCGAGCCTGCTGCGTGTTCGTTGGAAACTAGTTCTTTTAATTAGATATATAAATAAACTTGTTCATGAACACAAATGTTCATAGCAATTCTATGATTATAATATTTACAGCATAAAAGCCATTTCATTTGTGCCTGTTCATTTATCCGTTTGTTCGAGCACCTATGAAACGGATGGGCCGATTAAGATGGGACTTTCACTGGCTTTTAGCCTTTATAATAAGGAGTAATGAAGTTAAAAAAAGGAAAAAATTAAGCCTCTTCTTCCACGTAGGTTAAGTGGCTGGCAAATATCATACAGAAAAAAATAAGTACAGACATGTAGGAATAATAATTTATGTCAATGAATCGAGATCTTAAAAGCAATGTAAAAATTATCAATATACATATAATAAAGTTTGTAAAGGTCTGGGTGTTTCTATCTATATTATGTATTTATTTACAAAAAAAGTATATAAGCATGTCTATCCGTTGGTTAGAACTCATATTACAGGTATTAAATGATTCTTTAAGTTTAAACAATATTTATTGATAGATTAAATATTAGTGTTACAATATGAATGTTTCCCGCGTACAATGCTAATGTCAAGAGAGAGATATTAGTGACGTGACATCACTCTTCAATTATTAGGGATGGGTAGCGTTGGTCGTTTCATTTCCGTCTAACACAGGCTAATACTTAGTTTGGGGCTAGATGGCGCTGTGTGTTGCAGTGGATATTAATTTATTAATTATCCAAATCGGACATAAGTCAAAACAGCTAATATCCTTAAAGCTCATTATTGGTTTTCACACTTGCACCGCAACATGTTTAAGCTTATGTTCGGCAGTAACTTATCGAATGAGGGATCGGTGCCATTTTTACTGATTCAGGGTTCCATAGGGTTTGGGAAAACCTCTGATTTTGTATTTCTTATATTAATGAATGATTTTATTATTTAGTGTTTGTTGGATTAACTCATAGCTTGGGGATGTGTTCAATCTTGGATTAGGTGAATTTAGAAAATTTTAATACTATAATTTTTTTAATAGAATTTAATGCAAATAATATACATATGCGTCGGTGGCTGATTAGTGAGGACTGTTGCCTTTCGATCTGGAGGGTGTAGGTTCATATCCGTATCAAGAGTTTTCGAATTTTTTGACGACCCAATAGGTTGCGGTTGAGAGGTCGGCTGCAACACTAAGGGTTCCGGGTGCCATCCCCGGGCAGTACAAACATTTGTGTGCATGAACATGTCTGTTTGTAATGGTCTGGGTGTTATGTATAATATGTATGTATTTACAAAAAAAAGTAAATAAGTATGTTTATCCGTTGTTTAGTACCCATAATACAGGCTTCACGCTAAACTTGGGGCTAGATGGCGCTCTGTGAATGTCAGTGGATATTTATATTTATTATTATTTATTTTTAAATGATATGTATACGTTTAACTGACGCTCGGTCTAGTACCAGTTTCCTCGAAATTTTCCCCCGATGAAACTGGGAATTCTATTTAATTTACTATTC
Source organism: Leucinodes orbonalis (assembly GCA_019425675.1). NCBI lineage: Eukaryota > Metazoa > Arthropoda > Insecta > Lepidoptera > Crambidae > Leucinodes > Leucinodes orbonalis. The sequence continues at coordinate 17,726 of PQWD01012290.1, forward strand.
CATTTACTTTAACTATAGACAATAATTTGCTGATCCTGAGTTTAGAGCTTCGGTGGCCCAATGGTGTGGACTGTCGCCCTCCTACCGGGAGGGCTGAGGTTCAAATTCCGACACGTACCAATGTGTTTTCGAATTTTCGAAAATATATGTACGTTATTCGACGCTCTTACGGTGAAGGAAAACATCGTGAGGAAACCTTCATGCACGCCTGCGAAGAGATTCGAAGGTTGTGTGTGAAGTCGTCCAATCCGCACTGGGCGCGCGTGGACGTCTATGGCCTAATCACCCATACGAATAGGCTCGTGCCCCTCGGTGGGGACGTTTAATAAGCTGATGTTGAGACATAATGAAATTAACTTGAGTACATTAAAGCCATGATAAAACAAAGAATGAATGGAAAGGTATAAATCGATCGGGGGAAGCTTTCGGGGTAAACTTGGACCAGACATAATACTCCTCATTTTCTTACTTTCAACTTTTCCATCGTCTTGTAGATAATTTATAGCGTTAAGTTTTCAATTTGTACGAAGTATCCACTCACATAAAACCTACATCGAATAATTCTAAAGAGACAGTGAAAAAAAAAACACATGACTTCAATTTGATCGATTACTTGTGACAATATGCTAAATTATATGTAAATAAAACCTTATTGAAGTAGTTTTAAGATCTAAACTCCCATAACAAAAGAAGTATGCCTTTCTTTTCATTTTCAATACGACAGCAATAGCTGCTAAATTGAGTTTTAATACTTTGGAGATAAAGTCGAAATTACTTTGAAGTGAAACCATACAACAATCCTTTCGAACCATTTCGAACCTATTGGTCCATGGCCCTTGTCAGATGGTTTAAGACTTTGTCGGAAGTCATGTATGACGTAGTTACCCAGTCTTGACTTAGTACTTAATTATTTACATTTATCAAGTGAATTTACTCTTACGGTGAAGGAAAACATCGTGAGGAAACCTGCGCACGCCTGCGAAGAGATTCAAAGGTTGTGTGTGAAGTCTGGCATCTCCGCACTGGGCCCGCGTGGACGACTAAGGCCTAATCACCCGCCACGGGTAAGCTCATGCCTCTCGGTGGGGACGTATGATCTGATGATGATGATTTCAGCTCATTAAACGTCCCCACCGAGGAGCACGAGCCTACCCCTATACGGTGATTAGGCCTTAGTCGTCCACGCGGGCCCAGTGCGGATTGGACGACTTCACACACCACCTTCGGATCTCTTCGCATGCGTGCATGAAGGTTTCCTCACGATGTTTTCCTTCACCGTAAGAGCGTCGGATAGCGTACATATATTTTCGAAAATTCGTAAACACATTGGTACGTGTCGGGATTTGAACCTCAGCCCTCCCCGGTAGTAAGGCGACAGTCCACACCATTGAGCCACCGACACTCTATGTATAATATGTATTTACAAAAAAATGTATACAAGTATGTTTATCAGTTGTTTAGTACTCTAACTAAATGACCTCGCTCAATTGAGGATAGATGAAAAAATCGGAGGTTTTTTTTTGTGAAAACTGGAACAAATGAATTTCCATTGTATTTCACACATTCTTAAATACACAATACACTAACTAGACGCACGATCTTACTTAAAAAGTGTCCGCGGCATTCTGCCCATACGTCAGTTGAGAAAAATTTTCGTCACGAGCGTCACGTCACTCGCTACATGTCATAGTGACATAGTAGTGTGCTCGTGCTTTTGATTTTATACCCTTTTAATGACGCCTTATGAGAAAAGCGGGGGACCGGGATATCTGGCGCAAAATGGGGGAGACCTATGTCCAGCAGTGGACTGCGATAGGTTGGAAGTGTCTCACGCGCAAACTATCAATTTATTAAAATTGAGTTTCATTTCAATGTATGGGGAACCCCAAAATATTATAATTATTTTCAAGTTTCTGTCAAACCTAATAGCGGTTCACAGAATCACTGTACTTACAAAGTTTGAATAGTGTAGTGTTTTATAGTTTCGGAGAAAAAAGGTAACATACGGACGGACAGACACACCAGACTTGACGAATCTAAAGGTTCCGTGTTTTGCCATTTGGCTACGGAACCCTAAAAATGCCCTATAAATACAGTTCAACCATGTAAAATCACATAAACGTTTCTCAAAGCATAGACAACAGTAAGACAATAGACCGTTTAACCTCACTATGGCTATCGATTCTCACCGCCATCGATCCGAGCAATCTTTCCAAAGATCTGTGGATCATTTCGATATAGGTCAAATGTTATCCGTTGATATTGATTTGAATGTACTCTGTTAGTCATATTCTTCAAGCTGATCTAGGAAAAAGATATTTGACACAGCGCCATCTAGCCCAAAATTTCGGTATTCTCCACCATTCGCAATAAATACAAACCTTATTTTCATAAAAGTGCACTTTATTTTTACATTCGTTTTCATGATCACTTTTGTTTATTTGCAATATTGTATTTTTAAATAACACTGAAACCAATAAAAATTAGATCAATTGATGTTAGTGAGCAATGACGTCACGTTTCAATAATCTCATACAAAATATATGGAAACGTTCCTTTTTGACAGTTCATAAAAAGTGCGTCAACGATTAGTGGTGTCAAATACCCAATTATGCAAGAAGCTTGTAAGTATGGTAGTACTTACCCAGTCTGAGACAATGATTTGCTATATATAAAGGTAGATACGCCATCCGTGACTCAAAAACACATACACCGTTAAAGTAACATTTTATGAGTAATTAAGTATATGTCATGAATATAACACGTGTCAAGTATTTTATAGATTTTTCTTACATACATATATTACTTTAAAGATGGCTTTTGAAAAAAATTAACATGAACACAGTTTAACTATTTCTATTATTGAATTTTTAATCTTAATACTAGCTGACCCGACAGACTTCGTCCTTACAGAAAAAATTGTAATGTGGCAGTGTTTTGTTCCTACCTTTTTTATATTCTTTGCAAAAATTATCCTGAACAGAACCGTCACCGTGGTAATAATTCGGTGTGAATTAAAAATAATTCAAAAACCACTGTAAGCATTTAAAAGTAAGTAATTTTAATGAACTTTATATAATAATAGCAATAAAGCTCAAATTTATTTTACGTTTTAGTTAGAAAACGTTTGTATGTGAAAAAGAAAAGGGCTGTTTTTAGGGTTTTCCCGGCAATTATTCTATTTTTTCTCGCCGTAAATTTGACATTATAAGTACATGAATGATCTGTCTGATGTTAATATAAAGGAAAATTGTTTCAATATAATTATCGTAATGTATTTGCATGCCCCGTTGGGTGAATGTGTCTTGGAAATGTATAAAAAACTAGCAAACCCAGCGAACTCCGTTTCGCTACCAGATGGCTTCGTTTTATGTAACATTTCGTTTGGTGATCAAAAGATGCCATCTACTTAAAATATTGGTTTGTTGTACATGCTATGTATCAGAGATGTCGTATGTGAAAAAAGATTTTCCCGCTTTTCTGTCGAATTTTTTCCTGAATTTGATTTGCTATAAACCTCACGGAGCCCGAGACCTTTCCAACGAATGCAAAACCGTGGAAATCGGTTCGTGCGTTCTGGAGTTATAGGGTCAGGAAAAAAACCCGACTTATTTTTATATAGTGGAATATCTGTCATCTGTAATTGACCACATTCTCGCAAAATAAAATGTCTATTTCTATTTCTACACAAAAAACACCCAGACCAATACAAACAGACATGTTCATGCATTCAATGTTTGTACCCGGGGATCGAACCCGGCTACTACAAGCCAATGTCTTGACCATTACACCACATGGATCGTAGAAAAAAAACTCGATGCATGCAATATTTACTTAACACTTAACTGATCTGACGTCAAATTAAAACATATTTATTATCTGTGAGCTCGCCATTGAGTTTCATACGGTACGGCGTCGTCAGTGTTACCAAACTGTCGATAGTTTTGACTATCGATAGATGACCTTATATAAGCCTAATGATAGTATCGATACTATTTATTTATTTATTTCGGAAGACTGACAGCATACATATTTACAAAAATAGTACTTAAGTTTAATACAATGCTAATAATAAGTCTCCACCTATAAATTCGACTGCATTCACAAGGAAAGCTGTAAGTTTAAAACAAAATGAGATAAGAGTGCTGACCACGAAACTCCGTATTTTAGTGAATTTACTAATTAAAATCACGCTCTGTAAGTAGCCGTTTAAGTGATGGAGTCTCAATATAATTTATAGTTTTGGCAGTGCCAGCAGCAATCGATACTGTCGATAGTTTATTAGCTTTACTAGGTGGTAGATTCGATACTGACTCGTCTAGGTAGGTACCACTGCAGTGCCAGATATCTTCCCGTGAAATAATTGTCACTCCTGTGTTCGGTATGAGGGCACTGTAGCTAGTGAAATTACCGAGTATCAGAGACCTGACATCTGTTTTCTTGGATGACGGGTGCAGAGCAGTATTGGCGGATGATATGACTGTTACTGTTATTAATTTCCACCAATACTGCATCTGTCATGGTCAGGCGTATCACTTACCACCATGTGAGCGGACTGACCGTCCAGTTTTATGACATAAAACAAGAAATTGTATTTCCTACTCGCGGTGCTCTACAGGGTCCATCTATGTTCTTTATTTTAACTTCCATGCTATTTATGAAATTCAATAAAGATATGAATATAAAATATTAAGCTTAGGTAGTATCAGTAGCATATTTCTGTCTGTAATATTTACGTTTACAGGTTATCGATACTCAAACATAAACGAGAAAAGAATCTTTCTTTCATTAAATCTTTGAATTAGACAATTTTGAAGTCAATTTGAACTTTGTGTATACTTTGTTTAAGTATTTAAATAAAACACTTTGGAAGCGTCTATTTGAACTTTGTGGAATTTTATTATATTTTTTATTATTAATAATATTACATCTACGGACTCGTGGTCCGTACTCTTTTTAGTTAAAGATTATTTTGTAAATTAATTATTATAATATTATGTTAGTGTTCCGCGCATTGGGCAAAAGAATTGGTTTAAGGGGGAATGGGATAATATATTATATTATATTATTTATAGATGTATACAGATATTATTATATTATTAATATTGCATAACCATCGATAATTTATCGATAGACTATCGATATCGGTCTATTGAGCAACACTGCGTCCTATCATTAATCAAGAACGAGCGCGCGGTCACCGTGATAGTCGAAATTCAAAATTATGAGGAATGCTTGTTTTTTTTTCTACTCAGCCAGTTATCATTTGTATTTTTATTAAATACCAAGGAGATTGAGAGTACGTTTTCAATGTCCTTGTAAAATACTCGATACATGTACTAGGTATTAATATTATTTCTTTTTTTGGATTTCGTAAAATTCCAAAAAGTAATAAAATGTATGTACAAAGTGTTCGTTTGGGTTGTTTTTACCACACTAATATTATAAAAGCGGCAATTTGTACTTCACGTATAAACAGCTAAATCGATTTTGATAAAAGTTGGTATGTAGTTCCTGTCCCTCTCGATTAAAACAGACAACAATTCAGTACCGCAAAATATCCTATACCGCGGATAATACAACCGTCATTTAGTTCCTATATGAGAAACCTTAAGTTTGTTTTATTATATTTCATCATCAGCTCATTAAACGTCCCCACCGAGGGGCACGAGCCTACCCGTTTAGGGTGATTAGGCCATAGTCGTTCACGCGGGCCCAATGCGGATTGGACGACTTCACACACAACCTTCGAATCTCTTCGCAGGCGTGCATGAAGGTTTCCTCACGATGTTTTCCTTCACCGTAAGAGCGTCGGATAGCGTACATATATTTTCGAAAATTCGTAAACACATTGGTACGTGTCGGGATTTGAACCTCAGCCCTCCCGGTAGGAAGGCGACAGTCCACACCATTGAGCCACCGACGCTCTGTTGTTTTATTATATTTATCATGAACAAATATACTTAACATTCATATATTTTTTAAATGAGTAACTACTGAGTTTCTTGCTGGATTCTTCTCAGTGGACAACAACAGTCCGAACCAGTGGTAGAATCAAATTTGACATTCATAAGTGTTCTCTATGGACCCAAACACAGACATCCGAATATACAATCAGACTGGACAAGCCGCTAAGTTTATAGGCAGTCTCAGTGTCGCAATTTCTTTTCGGTTCTTACCTGTGAAAAGTTATTATATTTCTTGATAAATTTACTGATTCATTGCGATGATGACATGTTACAATTGCACAGGATGGCATTTTGGAAAAAACGGTAATTTCTTCTAATATTCGTGCGTCTTGACTCGTCTCACAGAGCGTAAACTGGCAGCCAGTGTATGCTCGTTGAGCTTACATTTGTCGCACTTTAGACGCGGCTCGCCCCATCTCCTGTATTGGGAAATCTGTGAACCCAAATTAAATAAATATATTTTAATTTCACTATTTTAACTTTTGCATTGTACTCCAAATAAAAGAATAGTCCTTATTATTTGTGTTCTGGAACTATTTCTTCAACACTATCTATATAAACTCATATCAGATATCACAATACCGTATCTTAGGTCACAGATTTTAGACACTAGAATTCTAGATTTACGCAATCCTACCGTCTGGGGTTATATAAAGAGGGATACGTTATAACTTGATACCGGTCGATGTTTACGACCGGGAGACTTGTGGGTGGACAGCGACAATATGGGCGCACGGTAGTGTTATAGCCAAGTCTGGTAGTAAATTAGTTTTGTTTATTGAACAGAAGAGCGTCGGTGGCTTAATGGTGTGGACTGTCGCCTTCCTACCAGGAGGGCTGAGGTTCAGATCCCGACACGTACCAATGTGTTTTCGAATTTTCGAAAATATATGTACGTTATCCGACGCTCTTACGGTGAAGGAAAACATCGTGAGGAAACCTACATGCACGCCTGTTAAGAGATTCGAAGGTTGTGTGTGAAGTCGTCCAACCCGCACTGGGCCCGCGTGGATGACTAAGGCCTAATCACGCTATACGCGTAGGCTCGTGCCCATCGGTGGGGACGTTTAATGAGCTGATGATGATGATGATGATGATTGAACAGAAGGCAAACGTCGGCAAACTATGAGCTATGGCCGTTTTGTATCCTTGAGACACACAATGTTAACCTTATATAATGTGATAATCTTTTCAAGTATTATTTTAATTTATGTGTGTCTTACTTTTAATTTGTGTTTTTTTTATGTAAACTTGCAATTAAATATTTCTTTTTGGTTTCACTAGCTAAAACACCGTTAACTATGAAGCACATTTTTTAGATAAAAAACTGAGAAACCCTGTTTATCGGAAAAGAATTTCGGATCAGGTATCTATTCATTATACTTGTGATACAATACAGTGCTAACATAAAGGATTTTTTATATGTATTTAATATTGTTGGAAATCTAAAATGTAATGTTACATGTTACCCTGATACAGGCAATTAGAATTTTAAAAGATTTATTATTACTGCCAATAAACAAAAAATAAATGTTGTATAGAGCACATCATATAATTTCAAACACACAATTTTTTCAACTTTGTAAATGTCTCTCGCGCAAACTTCTCAATTCATAAGGTTCCGTTTTTGCCATTTGCTACGGAACCTTAAAAACGACAAATAAAAAACTATATAACTAACAGAACTTGGCTCTCCGTTTACAATGTAATCCGATGAGCTAGGTATAGAACGGGGCACAATAACTTTGTTAGTTTTAACAAGATTTTGCCTGAAGTGAAGTTAAATGCAGTTTTCACGGTTAACTTCCAAGATGGCTGCTTTTGACATTTGGTATTGTGAAAGGTCGAACTGTTCCTTAGGTGTGGGATGGACTTAGATAAACTAACTAACTAGAAGCAAAATCACGAAGAAATATCAGCCAAAAATGGTTTGACTAGTACCACCTTGGTTCAGGGATAGGGCTTTTTGAGAAAAAAAAGTGCTCTAGCTAGGGCTAAGGTGGCAACACTTCGCTTGACAAAGAAAGAAAGAAAAAAGCTTTATTTGACAATAAAAGAAAACACTACATCTACCGTCAGCGTCGGTGGCTCAATGGTGTGGACTGTCGCCTTCCATCCGGGAGGGCTGAGGTTCAAATTCCGACACGTACCAATGTGTTTTCGAATTTTCGAAAATATATGTAAGTTTTCCGACGCTCTTACGGTGTAGGAAAACATCGTGAGGAAACCTTCATGCACGCCTGCGAAGAGATTCGAAGGTTGTGTGTGAAGTCGTCCAATCCGCACTGCCCGCGTGGACGACTAAGGCCTAATCACCCTATACGGGTAGGCTCGTGCCCCTCGGTGGGGACGTTTAATGAGCTGATGATGATATGTAAGTTTAGCCAAGATCCGAGAGCCGAGGAGGCTCTTTATCCAGCAGTGAATTCTAATAGGCTATCTCTCTCTCTCTCTTCAACCTATCGCAGTCCACTGCTGGACATAGGTCTCCTCCATTCTGCGCCAGATCCCCGGTCCTGCGTTTATATTTTCTCTAATATCCTATCAAATACATAAAAGCAATATTAAATAACTAAAACCGAACCCAGGACTTTTCGTAACCACTACTCAAATGTATCAAGTTGAGCATTAAGTTAAACAAGTTATAAATGTTCAACAAAAAACATGTCATTCTTGGGACCCAGTGGTTACAAGCAAAAAAAACCGACCTCGCTTGTGTACAAAAAGTCTTGTTAGTGGTTTGAAGAATTATATAGAGTGGTTACAACTTAAAACAGAAGTTTATTTTTAAATGCTGATTTTTCCAAGACTATTTTTGGAGGCGGAAGATAGATTTTTTATATTATAAGTATATACAGGACTCACCTGATCGTAAAAATGTATAAATAAATATTCACAGATATTTACACGGCGCCATACTAGCTCCACACTAAGCATTGGCCATGGATATTAAACAACGGATAAACATACTTATAATATTTTTATTTTCTAAAATACATACATATTATACATAGAAAACACCCGGATACAAACAGACTTGTTCATGCACCCAAATGTTTGTACTGCCCGGGGATCGAACCCGGAACCCTTGGTGTAGAAGCCGACGTCTCAACCGCAACATTAAATGGGCCGTCAAAAGTTACTTATAAAATTGTTGTATGTTCTATGTTACGGGGTTCGGTTTCCGCATTTAGTCCGTGAAGTGGACCATTGTGCGTGAGCCATGGCGGCCTTCTGGTCATAAAATTATATGTATCAACTCATATAGGTGAATTTCTACAGCACTTAAATAACAATCGTCACAAGCATAATTGATTAGACTAAATTGCTGTATTAGCTGACAACATATATTTTCTCCGTTTTACGGAGTATAAAAGGCTTTTTTCTCACCTCTGCGCGGTTTTAAGGTCGAAGTTTGTGCATTTTTAAATGTTGGTATTCAAGAGCTTTGGGCTTTCTCTTACGTCTGTAAAGTTTGTGTATTTTTATTAGTTACAATATATTTTTGTGCATTTTTTTTAGTGTTGGTGTGTCAAGAACTTTAGAAAAATATTTTATTTCTATTACTCTATAGTGTGAACTCAAAGTTTTGTGTTATGGATGGTGAAACCTCAATTATATTTCTGTGCTTTTTTAATGTTGGTATCTCTAGAAATATTATAATAATATTTAATTTCTTTTACCTATTATTGAACTCAAAGTTTTATGTATTTTTGAATGTTGGTATCTAATTTTTTTATGCATTTTTCATGTGGTATCCAAAAGATATCGTCGATGCGCGTGCAATACCGCTGAAGAGCAGTTTGTTAATACCGCGTAACAGCAAAAGGCGCAAAATTGAAATATCTCGCCAATGGATTCATAACGCGTATTGGCTTGTAGTGGATTAGACACATTTTGAATTAGCCAATAAGGAACCTTGATTTTGACATCGCAACAATACCGCGGAACAGCAGTGCGTCTGAAGTTGGCAGCAAGTCCGCGTATTTACCGAACCGGCGAAGAAGTTACAACGCGGTTAGGGCGTGTTCCCGATTACGACTGTTTTACCGTGGAAAATCCCCATGTAAGTATGTTTTTATTGTTTAACGTGTATGTTTATCAATAGTTTAAGCTTAGGTAATGTAGCTTCGTGTAATTATTTAATTATTTTAATGATTCTAGCAAACATAACCTCCATCTTGTAATTACGCGGTTTTAAAACTTCATGATTTGATAAAATTTTTCATCTACGCGGTATTTTATTCTTCAATACTAAATTTACAATACTTACATACTAACATACTAAAATTATTTTTAGGTGCAAATAATAATGGAAAATCAAGACAATCATAGTTTTCCTTTTGAAAATGCTGATGTTGCCGACGACGTGATTTCATTGAAAGATCTGTTAGAAAGGCGAAACATTTTACTGAAAAAGAAAGAGGAAATAATAAGAAAACATAATGACCACAATCAACCACCATTGCAATCAGATTCAAAACCTTCGTCAGATAATATATTACAGCAAGAACAAAATCACGATATAACATCCGAATTTAATACATTTACAACACTTTTAAGTACTGTACCAACACAAACAGAAAATAAAATTACTCCTCTTGAATTGAATGTTAATGTAGTAGAGCACAATGACGGACTTGATTTTTCGTCTGACGATTCTGTCGCAGATCCTTCTTATGTCGCCCTCTCAGATATAACAAATTTAAAGCCTTTATCGCCAGAAAATATGGAATGGTTCCCTGAAAGGGAAATAGAAGAAAAGTCGAAAACAAACAAAAAAAAGCGCAAAGGGGATCAAAAAAATTGGAAAAGGATGAAAAATAAGCGACAGAGAATGTTAGGAGAAGAGTACATCGGATTTAAAAAAGATGGCTTTAAATTTATACAAAATAATCCTAAACCAGCACGAATAATGGGTCCAATATGTATGTCAATGCGATGTTTCAGTGGAAAAGCTATGTATTGTTCGAAATTAACAGAAGAAGTCAGGTCAGAAATTTTTAAAACCTATTGGAAAATGAGTTGGCAAGAAAAGAAAATGTACGTATCTTCAATGGTGGATCAGATTCCTACCACCAGGAAAACTAAAGGCTCAAATTCAAGGCGAAGCGATACCAAAAAATATTTTTTAAAGGTGAATGATAAAAAGGAAAGAGTTTGCCAAAAAACATTTCTGGAAACACTAGGTATAAAAGAATGGACCGTTAGATACTGGCTAGGAGAGAAGATGAATAAAAGTGAATTTGAACCTGAACAAAGAGAAGTAATTGTCAAAGAACCCAAAAAAGATTTAGCTAAAAAATATTTGATTGCTCTACCGAAGCTGCCGTCTCATTATTGTAGACAATCTTCCTCGAAATTATATTTGGAGCCCATCATACAGTCAAAGTCGCAATTGTATCGTCTTTATGTAGATTACTCAGTTTCAAGAAATGAACCGGTGGCTTCAAGAAAGGTATTTGAAGGTGCTTTATTTGAAGAGAATATCGCAATATTTCAACCAAAAAAAGATGCATGCGACCAGTGTTGCGCTCACAAAGCAGGCAATATATCAGATGCGCAGTATACCAAACATATTGAACTAAAAGACTTAGCCAGAGCTGAAAAAAGTTCTGACAAAGAAGCAGCACAGAAAGGAAATATACATGCAATAACAGCAGATCTTCAGGCTGTAAAACTGTGTCCTTGCCTCAATGCCAGTGCCCTATATTTTAAAACAAACTAGCCGTGCATAACTTTACAGTCTACAACCTGGGGAATAATAGAGTCACGTGTTACTGGTTCGACGAAACGGTATGCGACTTAAAATCGACTACCTATGCTACATTATTTGTGGACTATTTGACAAAATTAATAGATGATGATCCCAAGGATGTCGTAATATTTACAGATGGCTGTACCGCCCAAAATAGAAACAATATTGTATCGAATGCATTATTGCGTTTAGCTATGGCCAAGAACATAGTGATAACTCAGAAATACTTGGAGAAAGGCCACACGCAGATGGAAGTGGACTCAGTTCACTCTGTGATTGAGAGAAAATTGAAAAATAGAGAAGTGTTTTTACCCTCTCAATATGCGACTATTACGAAAGAGGCAAGGAAAGTACCAAGTCCTTATGAAGTTATTACACCAGATTTTACTTTTTTTAAAGACTTCGGTCTTAAAGACTATCTGATTTACGAATCAATCAGGCCTGGTCGTGGGGCGGGTGATCACTGTGTCGTTGACATAAGAGCACTCAGGTATAATCCAAATGGTACAATAGACTATAAGCTCCACTTCACACATAACTTTACGCCTTTGCCTAGAAGACCAAAGAAAATACTTTCAATAGATAGTGTGCCTTCACTTTATCAATCTAGACAACCAATAACCACCACAAAGTACCATCATCTGCAGGAGCTCAAGAGTGTCATACCAAGAGACTGTCATAACTTTTATGATAACTTGCCTTTTAAATAATGTTTCTAATATCCTAAACGTTGTGATTCATTACTAGTTTTAATTTGAGTTTCAGATTATTTTGTTACTTTATTTTTGTTATAGTGTGTAAGTATAATAGTTAGCCTTGATAAGAATAAGTGCAATGGCAAAAAAGTGATGTTTAAGTAGATCTCAAAAAATAAGTATTGACTTAAAATTATGCTGTAATTTTAAGAAAGAATATTGATTTGACATTCCAAAGATAGTGATTTTTGGATATATAGTAAAAATGGGTATTGTATTTTCATGAGAAGGGACCGATCTCACTCTGGAACATAATAATAAAAAAAGGTTTCTTTATAATTTGATTATGGATATTATATACTTAAGTAGTAAAAATAATTGTTTATCAGATAAGTTTTTTTAAGAAGTCTAAACTTATATTTTTGAAGTTATTTTTGTTATTTTGTCGTAATAAATTAATTCTTTCAATAAAATGTTTTATTTCAACTCCGCGTATTTGCTAATAATAAATTGATTTTTCTGATATTTAGTGCTACAAAACCGCGTAAGTGACTTTTCGCGGAATCTAAACAAGTTATGGTTGAATTTACGTCATTTTTTTACAGAGTAAGTCACGAAAAAGTTACTACTTAGTTTAGTCAGTAAAATATAGGCAAATGACTAAGATATCCAGTTTTTTTCGCCTCCTGTAAAATCGTACAAAAGCAGTTACGCGGTATTAACAAACTGCTCTTTCGCGGTATTGCACGCGCATCGACGATTATACCGCTGCATTAACGTAAAACCAAGTGTCCAAGCTATTAATTTGTTTCTTACTTGTAATGAAACTGAAAATCTTGAAGTACCTACTCGTACATATAAATTAACTTCAAGTGTTTGTTTGTAATTTTTAAATAACTCTTTTGGCGACATGCATATGAATATTTATAAAAACTGTACATACACATAAAATAAGTTTAAGCCATCGAAGCTCTTATAGATAGATATACTTATATAATAACTTTACAATTGGTATCAAAGAACACACACAATATTTTTAGACAATATTTGTATTCTTTTTGACGTTCATAAGTGCTTTGTAAGCCTAATCTGAATAAATGAATTTTGACTTTGACTTTGAATGAAATAAAATAAAAAAATACAACAAATATTACACAGATATAAAAGAAACAAATCCAAAATAGTAGCAGATCTCAGGTGTACGTGTGTCGCAATGATACAAAATTGGGTTTACTAAAAGCAAACCGCTGATTTTCAGCTACAACTCCCCACCGAGGGGCACGAGCCTNAATACCTAAAAGACTATGGAAGCGAGAACATCAGTTAACTGTAATAGTTATCTTTTTATTCAAACAGTTTTCTTTAATTTTGTTTCCTATATAAAAATGCTCAAAAAACAAAAGACGTAATAAGTTGTTCCAGTTCTGAAGCTTGATTGCCTCTGCCTATTTCTTGACATTTGGAAAGGATTTAAATGAAAACGTGTTACGTATAATCAAAACCTAAGGACTACAGTTAGGGAGTTTACCAGGTTACATCACAATTACAGACATAGCTCTTCAACAAGGTAAATATAGGGAGGCAAGTCAATCCCGCCCCATGCAGGAAAGTTCTCAATATACTCGTACTAAATTACATCACAAATCTCCGAGTAGCGCTCGGCCCTTAATAATTACGTTGCAACCTGCTTTCTTTGTTTAAACGTACAAATAACCACTTTTATTCCGATTCTTGTTCAGCGCGATGGTAATGCGTCGCGATGCGAAACTGAGGTCTGTAACAATTTATTCATATATTACTTCGTTAAAATACGTTGTTTCTATTGAGAGATATATTACAGTCATAACGTTCATTGGACGAAAACTCTATCAATTGATTCCGCTCAAAAACTTCATTATCATCAATGATGTAAAAAAGTATGGATTCGTGATATGCTCACTAAACAATAGAAAAAAGTGTTCTGAATGCAGTGACAGCAACACATACACATATTTCGAATTTCGAACACATTTACCTAAACGAAAGAGTACAAACTGTACTCTCTTCAGCGGTTCGTTTTTGAGGCACGGATGACGTATCTACCTTTATATATACAGAATATCATTGATTATCGTCAGATCATTAAACGTCCCCACCGAGGATCATGAGCCTACCGTATAGAGTGTATATGCCTGAGTCGTTCAAGCGCGCCCAGTGCGTAATGGCCTACTTCACGCACAACCTTTGAATATCCTCGCAGGCGTGCGCAGGTTACCTCACGATGTTTCCTTCACCATTAGAGCGTCTGATAAACGTACATATAATTTCGGAAATTCGAAACATTAGTACGTGGTGGGATTTGAACATGCACCCTTAATAACATACAAATAGTAACATACTGTGCCGAATACGTAAACTGAACCATACAAAACTAAAACATCTGTAAACCGCTAACATATTCAAATTACTTACAACAAAAGCAAACGTTAACTGACAAAGATTAGCGGCAACCGAAACCCCATTTAAAGGCTTTATGCAACGCAAACAAAAGAAACAATTTGCATAGTAAAGATAGTCTTAATAGTCGCACGCGGTATTAGTTAATCCATGTTAATTATATGAACGCCTAATTATATGTGAGTGCAAGTATATTTCTTTGTTCTTCATGTTAGTACAACATCCGTCATACATACCGTGAACGCTAATTGTTTTAGGCATCAAAATTTGTAGAAGTTTAACACTCATTTTGCTATTACTTGGTGCCAAAGCAGTAAACTTATATTCAAAAGTTCGTTATATAGATTTTACAGCGTCGAAATGCAATTTTGCAAACATTGTAAATATTATATTGTGAACAAGTTTGTGAAGTTTAACAAAGCGTTCGGAAGGCAAAAAGTACTGAGATTTGTTTTGCAGTTGGAGCTGTTTCTTCAGCGGTGGTACCACCATGATATATATATGGGAAAGATAATTGAGGGAAGAAAAGTATTGTGTCAAAATCATACACTAAATATTAAGTTTCTCATCATCATGTTCTACTCCCCAACACTGAAAGAAGCAAGAAAAATCCGGAAAAATAATTGCATCACGGAAATCCGCTTTATGAACAATAGCGATGCGCACGCGACTGCAGTCACCGTGTATAGTGCATTGTTGATCTTGTCACTTGAACGCTGACGTTATACAGGGTGGTACAGAAACGAAATACATTTTTACCTCTTGAACCTTAAATTAAAACAGGTGCGAGGGTCAAAGTTAAAACGACACAGTCATGTTGATTTCCTGATGGATATAGAACTTTAACAGTTTAAAGGTTTATAACACAACTTTCATACTAAGTAAGAAGTAGCATTTGCCCGCGGTTTCGTTATAAAATATGTTATTCTAAAAAAAAATGTGTAATAAAATTTTTGTACAATTCGTTTTGATGAGTAATATACAAAATTGTACTTACTGCTTAAGCTATCGTGATTAGCACATATCAAAACAAATCAATAATCGCGTATTAATAACTTTCAACTATACCAAATAAAACAAATAAGATATATAGTGTTATAAATATAATTAATAAGTCAGTCCGTTTACGTTGCACCCTGTATATATTACTTCACGTGCATTCATATCTAGATAAATGCGGTGATTTTTAATTCGAGATACCAATGGCAGTGATATTACATAAAAGACTATCACTGTTAGTGATATTATCTGTATTTTTTTTTATTTTTAAGACTTTTGTTAAAATAATATCCTACTTTCAGTACTTTAATATTTTTTCATGTTAAGTGAAAAGAACGGGCAGTTCCCTCACCGTAAGTGATGCGGGTCAGGTTGAAGGAAATAAAGATAGTAATTAATTTAGTTGTATTTATTCAACACCCGAGACGACAGATATTAGGTCTCTTATACCCGGTATTTTTTTAGTTACAGTGTCCTCCTCCTGAAACACGCAAAACAATCCTATTTCACGGCTTTTTTAAATTATTGTATTAAGACTGGAGAGTGGCCAGGTTTGCAAATTTGTTTCGAACGTTGTTGTTTAATAATCGCATCATTATCTCTTGCCCAATGAATCTCTTGGATCAAAAAGTCCAAACGAAACAGTCGGGTAAAAAGAAAATGACTATATTTTTACACATATACTTTTTCCACAGAAACAAACGATCCCTCTTCAATATTGCGTGTGCATGTGAAATCTCTAAAATTGAGTCAGCATTTCGCATCCTTATTGAATGAGAATGTTCATTTCAATCAGCATAATATGTGCTTACATAAAACTGTAGGGTTGCCAGCGACGGCACATTTATTGTTTAAACTTTTTATATAGCTGAAATGTATTTTTAATATATTCAAATCAATCAAACAGGATAAAGCTGTAGAGGTCATAAGCGACAAAGAACGTAAATGCAATCCGGGTTAGAACGCCTTCTGAAACCAGGGGAGACTTGATAATAAAGTTTTCAGTCATTCATCCGATGACTGACAATTTAATGGTAGTTGCATCTAAGGTAGTTGCTTAACTTCTGCAATTGTCAATCGATAGCTCTAGCGGAGACCGTTTATACCATTGAAAATGATTAAAAATTCATGGAAAGTACATAAACAAAATACATGCAATTATTAGTTAAAATAAAATTCATTGTCTACTTTGCTTAATGTATTAACAAATAAACAGATTTTTTGGATATCAGCCAAATAAGAAATTTCTCTGCTTCTTATGAATTTTATTTCTTATGTATTTTCATGTATTATCTTTCTATTTTATAACGGCGTTAAGATACTTTAACACCCAACCCCAGGAAACAGACACAATAGAAAATCTATGGTTTCTGAGTTTTCTGACGCCTTAAGGTATCACAACATCCAGCAGTGGACTGGGATAGTTGAAGAGATAATGTATCTTTAGCTTATTAAATGATTCAAATAATTGATTGATTATTATTATATTTCCATTTCAGACTAGGTTCATATCAAGCTCAAGTATTTATTTACAAAGATAATACAATTTAATTTAAAGAATAAACTGTTAAATATATAGTGTATTTAACAGTTTATTCTCAAAATTAACGTTGGTAAATATTTAAGCTTGTATAGGTATAACAGCTGGGTATACAACTGTACCAAATAGTGCAATTTCAGAAGACTTTTAAAAGTTTAAGTTTTGAAAGTGGCGACCCTATGGGTAAGTGCACGAAGAAAGTCCGCCGAATGTGTCACGTATGCGCTTGGGCAATGTTTTTGACTTAACATTGAATGGTCGCCGCGGACGGCTCATATTTTACAACAATAATGAGAGTAAAAGTGTACATAAGACTATTACGTATTGATCGATGTTGGTGAGCCAGTGTGGCCAGTTTACAAAAGAAATCAATGGAAGTTAACAGAGGTTGTAACCATCTAACCAATATTACGTTTGTAGTTCTCATGTAGGCACTACTTGAGCTTCTGGAGTCTCCAATCTGGGACAATACTTCTTAGATTATTTATACTAATAGAATATACGTATTTACGCCTGTATGATCAAAAATTTGTGTCCATCATGTCACAGTAGCCTGTACGCCTTGGCTTGAAATAGGTACTCAATAAACACATACATTTCTAATGGAATTAATATTTTGTCTAGACACTCAGCAAAAAAAGGCTAAGATGCTTTTTGGTCCCATTACAAAACAAATCAATAAAAAAATATGTTATCTTTCGCTTTATATATTTTCTCATATTTCTCTTCAATACGGCTACTTTTGCTGTGAGTATTAGCAACTTAACAACTCATTTAAGTTACTTAATCCGTTATCTACGATCGATAACTTAAGTCAAACGAGCGAACAGTTAGCATAATGTGCGTGTTATTGTAATTAAAGCTACTTTACTTGCTGTTAGTAAAGATAAACGTACGTATGGACAAGATAATTATCGATAAGATAAAGCATATCAGTTTCATAGGCCCAATCAAACATTATTCCATTCATAGCAGCTTTATCCTTACATAATTTCAAATCTAAATGAAAAGTTTACACCTTGTGTGACCCAAAGCGATCACCAAAATATTCGATTTTATGTGTCTCTGTAGTGGAACGTTAAAGGATGATAATTTCTCTCTCTTCAACTTTCGCAGTCCACTGCTTAACACAGGTCTCCCCCAATTTGCGCCAGATATCCCGGACCTCCGCTTTTCGCATGAAATGAGATTTGATGACTCAATTCTTCATAACCCATCAAGGATTCGGATGCTCTCAAATAAACTTGTTTTAATTAAATTGTATTTTATATAACACTATTGCGTCTACTAATAAACCAATGGGGATGTCTAACATTTATTAGCATTGAATTCGCATTCCGTACGAAAATAGACCGAGCCCGTGAGAACCAAGAGGAACAAAAAGCTTGGCGCTGAATATGACGGTAGACAATTTGGCACCATTTTTCCCTCACTTACTCTGGGGTTTTTTCGGGAAAAAAAATTTAGTGCATTAAATTTACTGTGACAGTTAGTGTGAGTGTTGTTAATACCTATATATTATAACGTTCATATGTTTATCCAATCCGACGGTGAGGGAAAACATCGTGAGGAAACCTGCGCATGCCTAAGAAGAATTTTAAAAGTTGTGCGTGAGGTCGGCCAATCCGCACTGGCCCGCGTGGGCAACTAAGGCCTCCCTAGGCTCAGGACCCTCGATGGGACCTATAATGAGCTGATGATGATGATGTTTATCATTTAGTTTTAAATTTCTAAATTGCTTAATTTTAAATTATATTGACGCAGATATTCCTTTTTGAATTCCCTAGCTTTTGCCAAGTACAATATGAAGATACAAGAATTTATGTTTAAATCAATTATTAATAACTCAATAAAAATACAAAGTAAAAGAGACGTTAGCGATAATAAAGAAGTATTTATTCAAGTCGAAAGTTTTACCTAACTTTCACGGAAATAACATCTCTGTTAAACACATCTTACGTAACTTCTATAATACAAACTCACTTAAGTCCGATAACAAATTACCCATGAATACATAATTGAGTGGACAAGTTTGGTAACAACTTTATTTGGAAATTGATCGCATTTCATTGGCATCAATCTAACTGAATTACAATATAATTGATCAATTTGAATACTTATTATTTTATCTGACTTTTGATTTTATGTAAGCAAACGAGAACGGGTAATTAAACTAGAGTCTAGGTTCACATACATACTTACATCGTGACGACCAGGGATCTAGTATTTATCTTTAAAGGGCCAAGCAGTCTTACTTGCACGTAGAAGATTCTACCGGCAAGTAAAATAGGCCTTGGCAATATCAACCGCAGAGATACACGCATATGAGAGCTATCACGAGCAATAAACTCTCAGTTTCTCAATGCAAAGAGCCATCACATATGGCCTTAGCCCAGCAATTGATTTTATATCCGCAGTATCCTTACTGCAATCGAAAGTAATCTTGGGAGGCTTATGTTCCACCGTGCATTAATTACCAGATGGCGATGACATGTTTATAAAGCGGACAGAATGATGTTGGCTGATAAAGAAAGGACCGTTTTTCTTTAGATACTTTTCAGTGCATGTGAAATGAAAATGAAAAGTGTTTATTCAGTTTAGGTGGTCCATACAGAACACTTATGAATGTCAAATGAAGCTACCACTGGTTCGGGAGGTAGTTTTCCACTAAGAAGAATCCAGCAAGAAACTCAGTAGTTACTCTTTTCAAAAAAAGTGTTTAGTACAGTATCATTTGTAATCAAAATAATTATATAAAGCAAATTATATTCACAATTTTTATCATATTAAGTATTGGTAAAAATATAATAATCTAGAAAAGTATTATTTAAATCTAAATAGATGACAACAACAAAAAACAAAGGTATTGCAGGCGTGGAGATTAATCCGAGTTTTTATCATTTATATAATCTTCGATATATAGCAAGCTTTTTTTGTAATGTGAATGAAAAAAAGGTAAAACATGAAAGCTTAATGGATGATGATGCTGAAAACAAAATTAGTTACAGTTGGGAATAACTATGTATATACCTATTAATTATAAATATTTTTCATCGCACTCATTAACAATAGAAGTCAATTAATTTAAACCATTTGTACTGTGATATAACAGTTATTATGTAAATTAAGTGGCGTCAAGAGGACAAAAGAAAAATGTTCCGGGTAAATAGAAATATTTTTCGGTGGATTTTCTTGAATATATATTAAATATAGATGTTAATTAAATAATTATTTGTATTGTATTAATTATTTGTACTGTCGAACGGTTCCATAATTAGTCGCCGTTTTGTAACTGTCTGGGTTCAGTAGCACAATGGACGCCTAGCTCTTAATGAACATAACAATTAACACAAAGCGAAGACTTTCAAAATGTATGCAATTCGATCAGCTGTCTGCACCGAAAGTGGAGGTAAAAGAGACAGCCGGATTGCACCTAATAATGAAACAAAATATATGTATGTATATAACTATAAACACTCTGCTACTATTTGAAATGCTAAAATTAAACTATAAAAAATAGCGTATAAAAATCTGTCTATTTCGTAGAAAATGTATACAAAACTTTGTTAATAATAAAATTTTGATTTTATTACAAGAATACGTCAAAACCTGAATATAGTATTAGTATTACTTAAAGATTACGGGTAGGCTCGTGCCCCGGTGGGAATGTTTATGAGCTGATGATGCTGATTGCCTGAAGATGGACGGATGACCTGGTTAAGGTGGCGGGTAGTGATGGATGTCAACTGCCAGGATCGGCCTCGTGGAAATCATTAGGGAGCCTTCGTTCAGCAGTGGACATATTAGGATGTAATAATGATGATTGCATGAAGTTTTCTGTAACACTTAAATCGTGTATAATTTTATTAAAAATCTCGATGTTTTGATTACTTTACAGTTATCGTGAGAAAAGGTTAGGTAGGTATTAAGTATTCGACAATTTTGTATTTCTTAACAAACTTATTTATATATTTTTCCAAGAACGTCGGTGACTCATTGTGTGTGTTGCCTTTTGATCAGAAGGGCGCAGGTTCAAATCCGTCACGTACAATACGTACGTCAATGTATTCTCAAATTTTAAAAAAAACTACATACCAGAAATCGTTCAAACTAAATTTCGATGTTGGTAATGTACATCATATATTTTTTCGATTTTATCAACCTCATACTTTAGAAATTAGAGGGGGGGGACACTTTTTTCAACTTTGGAAGTGTCGCTCGCGCAAACTATTCAATTTATAAAAAAATATATTCTAAACCTCAATACCATTTTTAAGATCTACACATTGATACCCGTGGGGGTACGATGAAAAAATGTAAGGAAAGACATACATTTTCACGCAATTCAAAGATTCCCAGCGAAAAGTACAACCCAAACAATTTTAAACCTTCTCACCTTATGCTACGGCATACTAGAAAACGAGAAAACTGGTGGATGATGAAATTACGCGTGTAATATGCGTACAATATCAAAGTCAAAGTCGGAATTAGCTTAATCGGGTTAAGAACGCGGATGAAGGCCAAACGAAATTGTCACATGAAAGGTGACGGTTACAAAACAATATTTAACATTCAATAATTCATATTATTAGAGATTTTCTTTAAGAAAGGTAGCATAAGCCAAGGGATTGTACTATGCATACTAACTACAAAGGCGTGACGTCATAATTAAGTAGCCATTTGTATGAAGCGTTTTTCGGAAATTTACGTGTGCTTTTAGAATTGGAAACCTCAGTGAGTTTTAATCTTAACGGAGTCATAATTATACCAATGTTTCTATGAAGATCATTGAAACTACTTGTGTAGTTTCTTTTTTAAGCCAATTTCAAGGATGGACTTTCCATCTTCGCTTAAGTGGCAAGCGCCGAAGGCTCTCAGCTCAAACTCCCTTCAAAACGTTGCAGATAGAGCTAATTGACGTAATACAAAACAACCCGTATATGTCGGTATCGTGAATAAGGACAATTCGAACTCACAGACAATTTTATTGCGAGGAAACGAAAAGGCGCTTAAACACTAACTAGAAACGGCGAGATAGTAGCAAAGTTTCATAGGTCTTGATGTCCAACAGCATTCACTATTTCCTAGTGAAAGTACCCGCTCGTATTACGTACGACCCGGCGTCTGGAGAAGGTATTTGCACTTTGCACTCGCAAATCCCGAAACAAGACACTAATCCATTGATGTTAGCGGGCAGAAACCGTAATATTATTTTTACATATTACTTTTATTTATTTACAATTCGGTAGTTTCCATCATACGCAATAAAATACCAAACCTTATGGTTATAGAAGCGCACCTTATTTTATATGTCGTTTCATTGATCACTTTTGTTTCTCTGCAATATTGTATTTGTAAATACTCTTAAACCAATATATAACTATAAGGCCAATTGATACAACAATAGGACAATAGAGCGTCGGTGGCTCAATGGTGTGGACTGTCGCCTTCCTACCGGTAGGGCTGAGGTTCAAATCCCGACATGTACCAATGTGTTTTCGAATTTTCGAAAATATATGTACGTTATCCGACGCTCTTACGGTGAAGGAAACATCGTGAGGAAACCTTCATGCGCCCTGCGAAGAGATTCGAAGGTTGTGTGTGAAGTCGTCTAATCCGCACTTGGCCCGCGTGGACGACTAAGGCCTAATCACCCTATACGGGTAGGCTCGTGCCCCTCGGTGGGTCGTTTAATGAGCTGATAATAAAGGCCAATTGATGATAGTGAGCAATGACATCACATATCACTAATCTCATACAAAATATATAAAAACATTTGACAGTTCATAAAAAGTACGTCAACGATTAGTGGTGTCAACTACCGGATTACAACTTAGTACAGTATGATATATTTACTTGACATGAAATGTAACGTACTTTAACCGTGACAACCACTAACATAAAATAAGATAAAAATAAGAATGTATTTTTTATTAATATGAGAGGACAAGGTGAAGGTAACAAATTTAAAATATAATGTAGAATGTGGTTTTTCATAAAATTCATTCCAATTTCATATTGTGTAAAAGTCAAATAAAGTAACTACTGAGTTTCTTGCTGGATTTTGTACATTAGACAACAAGAGTCCGAACCAGTGGAAGAATCGAAATTCATAAGTGTTTGTTAAGTAGGCGCCTAAATTTAATAAATTTATTTTGATATTTAAATGTGGGATTAATTGAATAAAATTTAATTAATCCCACATTTAAATTACTATTTTTTTACAATTAATGAGTATTGGACCTGATAAACATAACATGTGTGTCATGATCAGTTTATTTATACGGTCTAAGATGTGCGAGTAATTGGCATCCCATCGCGAAATAATTACAAGTTAGGTAGAGAAATAGTGTTTGGTACAAATACCAAACACAAGATAACATTTTTTTAATTGTTGCATCTGGTTTTCTCATGTTTGATATACTAATATCTCGGTAAAGTTGTAGTAGAGTGCTTAAAAGAATAAAACACCTAATTAGAATTTCGTTTCAGCTTTTAGTAGTTCATTTTTTTATGTTTGTATTTAAGAATTTGAATCATAAAACTGTTGACTTAATAAAATTTACGGTGGTGATGTTAGAAAACTGCTAATTTCTAAATAAAAAATAATTTAAAATTTAAGTCAATGTCAAAGGGCACCTTGGGTAGCCAACGCGACGCATGAATAAATAAATTGAATGTAATGTGACAAAATCGTTAGAAATTGAGTAGAGTCGTGAAGACTTGACATACATACTATACAAGAAACTGTATACATTCCAAAGAACAGATATGAAAATAGCAACCTAAAAAATTAAATGTAATACTAATTATAAAATGTTCCTAAAATAATATGTATCGACACAAAACGCATTAAAACATAATATAACAACAATAAATGGTGAGATGAATTACACAATAATGAGAGCCTTATTTGAAAACACGTGAAGAATTTATTATATATTCCATTCCATTCTTCAGGCGCCTCAGTACGCATGGGAGTACCCCAGGGGTCAATATTGGGTCCGCTACTTTTTCTTGTATATATAAATGACCTACCCTACTTCTGTGAAAGTTTGTGTGATATAGTATTATTTGCCGATGATACCTCATTTATTTTTAGAAATAGTAGACATAAGAATAATTTTGACTAATAAAACTAAATGTATTACATTTATTAGGCCTAAGGTAACACTAGATAACCTTGTATTAAAGATCAATAATGAAAATCTACAAAGTGTGGACTCAACTGTTTTTCTAGGTATAAAAATAGATTCTAAATTGCAGTGGGGACCTCATATTGAAGCTCTGGGAGGGAGACTTAGTTCAGCTGCGTATGCAGTTAGAAAAATAAGGCAGTTGACCGATGTGGAAACAGCAAGATTGGTTTACTTTAGTTACTTTCACAGCTTGATGTCCTATGGTTTATTGCTATGGGGCTCAGCAGCAGACATCAATAATATCTTTATATTACAAAAAAGAGCAATTCGTGCAATTTATGGTCTTAAACCACGTGACTCATTAAGAGAACTTTTTAAAGAGATAAGTATTTTAACAGTAGCATCTCAATATGTTTTGGATAATATAATGTATGTACGCAAAAACTTGAATGATTTCAAAAAGAATAGTGATTCGCATAGTTTTAATACTAGAAGAAAAGCCAAACTTGCTGTTCAAAAACATAGATTAAGCAAAGTTAGCAAATCCTTCGTTGGGAAATGTATTAAGATATTTAATAAAATTCCACAAAGTTGGCTAGAATTACCAATACACAAATTTAAAATTAAAGTTAAATCATGTCTTTTGAGGAAAGGCTATTACACTGTAGATGATTACCTTAAGGACCGAAATGTATGGACATAGATAGGTTAAAAGCTTGTAAGAAAGAAATATTGTAAATTGGCGATTAAAAAGAGTAACTACTGAGTTTCTTGCCGGGTCTTCTCAGTGGAACCAACTTTCCGAACCGGTGGTAGATTCAAACTAGCCTTAAAATTTATTATTAATTTGACGATTCAAAAGTGTCTTGTAAGACTGAAGTGAATGAATAAGATCTTCATTTCATTTCATTTCATGCTTATATTATAACATACCCAATAGGGGAACTTCCTTGCCGCAGTAATTAACCGTGTTATACGATTAAGCTTCCTTTCGGGTAAAAGAAGCTTTACCGACAGGTAATAATGTTTTGATAACCGGTCCTTACCATGCTTTCCAAGTTTGCCGTTATTAATTAAATTTCCATCTGCCCCAAATCTCCCTTTGACGGCTTTTGTAATTTGAAATGACAAGTACTTAAGTTGAAAAATTACGAAACATTTATTTATTTATTGATTGGATCATGCTGTTGGATAGCAATTGGAGTTTAAGTGAATAAGGACGCGCTTTGAATTTCTTTTTTAAATTTTCGTTTTAGAAACATAGGCAAAGACAAATGTATCTGCAGCCTTGATGAACAATTAAACTAAAAGCTGAAATGGGATGACATAAACTTTTATTCCTATTTTATTCTTCATATTTAATTTTAATATTATATATATAAATGTATTTAATTATATGCACATACAGCATTTTTTTTATGTGTCCATTTTATTTAGTATTACCTTTTTTGAAAAATCCTCCGCATCGTCACTTGGGCTCTGTCAGAACACCAGCGCTGCCGTGGCCAAACTTGATCAATCTTAGAAACTGTATATGATACACGACAGCTTAAGCTGTGGCAGGGCCCATTTGACCCCAATATAAGTAACGTGTTTCTATTTTTATTTAAATTTTGTGTGATCATTTCTTTGTTTAAATTCTTTTTTTTATTCTAACTTTCCTTTTTTACGTGTAAATTACATTGTTATTTTTGTATTGTATTGTTTTTGTGGTCAAATAAATGCTTTTTCTTTCTTCTTTCTTTCTTTCTTCTTTCTTTGAATAATTATTATAAACTCGTCTATTTCGCACCTGTAATCAAAGAAGTGTCAATAACATATCAACTATGTACATAACTAATCAATTACTGTTTGTTCTAAAGCTTTTCAATGTGTGGATCATTGTATTGAAATGGATAATGATCCTCCGCAATTGTTTTTGCAAGTATACCTTCCTTCGTTCCTTCGTTATACCTTCTCGCAACGAAACGATTTATTTGTGTATATTCAATGTAACAAATTATAATTTACTATTAAAACTAATTCTACACATAAAAAAATATTTGATTAGAACCCAAGTGTTGAATGTTTTGTTTATGTAGATATACTAATCGCATCGTACGTATAGTAACGTCTTTTAATAAGGTTTTTTAACTTATTATTTCATTTCCACAAGCTTTTTATCATTTCCTTTTTTATTATTGAATATAATACCTAGGTGCTTAAATGCCACAAAAAAGTTACTACTTCCTTTTCATGTGGTCACATTCCGCTGTAACTTGTATTTTAAATCCTTAAAATCAGTAACACGTCTGACTGTTTAAAGTCAAAGGGCAAGTGAGTGGTCGATGATACTGATCTAGATGCAAAATACCGGGGTTTTGCAGAAATGCCCTTCCATTTCTACGTGTGTCAATTGCAATCACATATACGGGTGCATCTGTGTCATTGCAAAACAGGTCGTTTAATGAGTTAATGGCGATTAAATCGAATCGTATTCTAGTAACTACATAGTTGATATAAAATATATAAATAGTTTTGTTTCAGACATAATTAAATTAAATTTTGTAATTGTTAAAACTTATGTAATTTAAGTAATATATTAAAAGGCATACATTATTGCATGTCGTGGCACCCTTTAAGTATAACAGCGATTTGTTATGTAATTAATGTTTTTGTGAATGATATCATCGTTTGTTATGTTGGTTGTCCTTAAATAAATAAGATTACATAGCACAATATTTGTATAGGCTATATGACATAGCTGTTCGTTTTATTGAATTAGGAAATAAAATAATATATTTTTAACCTCATATTGTAAATAAGTTATTATCTATTTTAACCACTGAGTATATAAGAACTAAGTAAATCGTTAACTATTTTATCCTCTCTCGTTCATCAACCTATTGCAGTCACTGCTGGACATAGGTCTCCCCAATCTTGCGCCAGATATCCCGGTCCTCCGCTTACTCATCCAGCCTCCACCAGCGACCTTTCGCAAGTCATCGAGCCGGAAGCCGTCCTACTATTCTTAGCTTATTTGCAAAACATAATAAACCTTAAACGGTCGGAAATAAAGTATGAACTTGGTTTACTCGATCACGTTACGGTCCAAGTAGATATCTTTGATTCTTATTTCATTCACAGTAAAGTGTATTTTGGTAGAGTCACTTGGCCTTAGAATCTGGAGATATGTCCGGTGATAGTATGTGAACGGGCCGTGCAAAGCTCCTTTGCGTAAAGCTTACGTCACCGGTGTTAGAACGTCTGCGCAAGAGTAGCCCTCTGTGACCCATGACCCTAGTGGTGGGAAATACTTTAGGTTCGATAAACTATTATTTTTTATAAGCTTAGTGAAGAAGCTTTACTCGGTTATTCTTAATTTATATAAATGATCTACCTTATTATACTCAAAACCTATGTGAAACTGTATTATTTGCTGATGATACATCTCTCATATTTAACGTGGATAGACAAAAAGAAACTTTTGACGATGTAAATACTACACTTTCTCAGGTATTACATTGGTTTACGACCAATAATTTACTTCTTAACTCTAAGAAAACTAAATGTATTAAGTTCACAATGCCTAATGTAAGAAAGGAAGACACTATCATCACTTTGGATGAAGGACCCATGGAAGTAATAAATTCAACCATTTTCCTGGGTATAAAATTAGACGCAAAATTGCAGTGGGGGTCCGCATATTGCGGCTTTGGCATGAAGGCTTAGTTCCGCTGCATATGCTGTCAGGAAGATAAGAAGTCTCACTGATATTGAGACTGCAAGACTTGTGTATTTTAGCTATTTTCACAACGTGATGTCTTATGGTCTACTTTTATGGGGGTCTGCTGCTGATCTACAAACAATTTTTGTATTGCAGAAAAGAACCATCCGTGCCATATACGGCCTTAAATGACGACCTTAAATTAGTATGTATTGGTGGCTCTCAGCTATGGACTGTTGCTTTCCGATCTGGAGGGTGCAGGTTCAAATCCCGCCACGTACTAATGTGTTTTCGAATTTTCGAAATTATATATATATGTACGGTCTTACGGAAAAGGAACAAATCGCGAGGAAACCCGTTCACACATGCGAAGAGATTCAAAGGTTGTGTGTGAAGTCTGCAAATCCGCACTGGGCCCGCGTGGAGGACTAAGTCCTAGACACCCTGTACGGATAGGCTCGTGGCCCACGGTGAGGACGTATATTGAGCTGAGGATGATGATCTAAGCTTATCGGATTTGTTGGAGATAGTATTCCCTTAAAATGTAAGGTTTATTGAGAGAGCGTGTTACTCGTTCCCTTCCCGATGCATTTTTTGACAAAGCCGCCTAACGGCATCGATGGAAAGAGTTAAGGTGCTCACAATAAATGTTTTCATATCAGCGTTCATGTTAATCTGTTTATTGTAAAATTCATTCTATTAATAAAAACATCGATATCGATACCCTAAGCGAACATCACTAGTTTACCATTGCGTATGGCCGCACTACGCATCGCAGCTATGG
Organism: Leucinodes orbonalis; assembly: GCA_019425675.1. Taxonomy (NCBI): domain Eukaryota; kingdom Metazoa; phylum Arthropoda; class Insecta; order Lepidoptera; family Crambidae; genus Leucinodes; species Leucinodes orbonalis. Next base: position 46,752 of record PQWD01012290.1, read on the forward strand.
GTTACAAAGCGAATGGTGCAACCATAATAATCGAGTCCCGATAGAGATTTTAATGACAAAATTCAATTTCCCAACTGTATATTTGCCCATCATTATTTGAGAATTTGATAATTGAATACAACACGCTTTGTAGCGCGGCGGGGTACGGCTCGGAATGACTTGATGGTGAATGAATGCGCAGATGTGTGTGTGTGTGTGTAATTTACGTATCATATTGACGACCCATTTAGCTTGCGGTTGAGAGGTCGACTGCAACACCATGGGTTCCGGGTTCGATCCCCGGGCAGTACAAACATTTGTGTGCATGATATGTATGCATTTCCACCCCAATGTTCCCGCTTAACATATCTATTAAAATGAAACAATATTTTCGGTCCGATACGAACACTTACGGATGTCAAATTATACAAATAAATTACTGGTTCAGACTGTTGTTGTTTACAGGTTAGAATTCAGCATATTCATATTCTATGAGGAATATTATTATATCTGAAGCACATAATTTCAATACATATTTCTTACATTTTCTTATAAAAAATATTTCTTAAAGGAAGTTGGTTTTTCCATCTTGTTTCGACCTGAAATTTTATAAAATAGGGGTGATTGCAGCCGTAGTGAATGGCGAAGTAGTAATAGGTTATAGGCAATTGTATAATTAATGACACCTTCAAAAAATAAACGATTCAATACGTGGATAATCATAACAATAGTTTGAGGTATTGAGATATATAACATTACTCAATTAGCCTTTCTTTATTTTTGACTCCGTCTGCATCCCAATTCATTGATCTTAATCCTCCGCCATAATACAAATAATCTTCAGCTAGGATATTGTGTACTGCATTTTAAATTTGATTTTTAAATTTGATTAACGATCTTCTAAGGCTTGTTCTTTCGTAGGTAATCTTCATCATCATCATAAGCTCATAAAAACGTCCCCACCGAGGGGCACGAGCCTACCCGTATAGGATGTTTTGGCCTCAGTCGTCCACGCGGGCCCAGTGCGGGTTGGACGTCTCCACGCACTACCTTTGAATCTCTTCGAAAGTGTGCGCAGGTTTTCTCGCGATTTTTTCCTTCACCGTAAGAGCGTCGAATAACGTTCATGTAATTTCGAAAATTCGAAATCACATTTACGTGGTTTGAATCTGCGCCCATACGATCGGAAGGCAACAGCCCGCACCATTGAGCCACCGACGCTCATTTTCCTTTATCAGATTTTAATTTTCGATAAGCAAACCGAAATATGTAATCTCGTTTGTACGCCTCGTTCATGTTTCGTTATACAAATCTTTGTTATACAAGACGTATTGTTCGCAGATCGAACGAGCTACCTCCTCGAGGTCAGGTGGAACAGAGCCCTCTTTATGTGCACAAAGAGTTTGAGGTAATAAATTGTTATATCACACATACGAGTATCATAAAGGCGAAAGTTTGCATTTGTTTCTTCTTCAAGTCTAAACGAATTGATTTTCATGGAACATTATCATCATCAGTCTATAACGGCTCACTGCAGGGCACATGCCATCCCGCACAGCATGTTCCGCTACATTCATACCATCGTACATAACACTTTTTACTTTTTGTCTGTCTATTTGTTTGTTCCGGCTCAACTCTAGAATGGCTACACCGGTTTTAACGGGACTTCATCAGGTAGCTGATGGTAATATGGAGTGCTTTTATTCCCACACGGACAGGATGTCAGGCATAATAAGTACTACACTAAGGCCCGTATACTCAACGTTGATTTTTACTTAAATTAAGTTACAAAGGGATGGCGCTATTTATTTCGTAGAGCGCTATCCTTCCCTAACTCTACTCAAGTAAAAATCAACGCTTGAGTCTCGTTCTAGAATGCAGACCTTAAAATCCAAACTTTTTTCTGATTGTTGTTTTCCCCAGACTGATGAGGACTTAGGTGACGAGTGGGAGGTCAGCCGCTCCAGAGTTCATCTAGGAGCGCTGATCGGTACCGGAGCTTTCGGCAGGGTCCACGCAGCACAGTTGGACATGCCGGGAGGGGAAACAGTCACTGTTGCGGCAAAGATGCTCACTGGTAAGAACGATTTTTAGTGTAGGAGATCATCATGATAATCTCAGCCTAAAATGTCCACTGCTGAGCGAAGTCCTCCCCAAAACATTTCCATACGAACCGAACCCTAGCAGTGGACGTACATCTACTACCCGCCACCTTAACCAGGCATCCGTCCATCTGGTTGGGGGTCGGCCTACGCATCATTTCCCGTTTACTTCAGTAAGAATAGACCAGCTCAACCGGATTTAATCCACGACTCTGCTTAACTACAGATATTGTTGGCCACATATATCTTTACAGCTTTACCGGCTAAGTGACGAGCGAATCGCAAAACGGGACCGGAAATGATACCATTTACAAAAAAAAGGTTCACTGTAATCATTAATGAAGTTTTCATTAGTACTGCTTGTTTCATAACTGTTTCCTCTTGCAAAACACATTTTATGATTGTTTTAAAAACATAAAGACAAATGCCTTATTAAGGTTTAAACCACAGAAAAATTTAAGTAATCTAATTTAATCACCATCACCTACATAACCACTCAAACCAGTCTATGTTAAAAACTATTAGATTAAGCATGTGACATGATATATTGTGTGATAACCAATCAAATATCCACAGAGAACGCATCAGAAGAGGAGATGCAAGACTTCCTCCGCGAAATAGTGATGCTGAAACACGTCGGTTCCCACAAACACGTCATCAGGTTAATAGCGTGCTGCACGAAGCGCGCTCCGCTCATTGCACTCCTCGAGCATGCACCAAGGGGTGATCTGCTGACCTTGCTGAGGGCAGCTCGCGGGAGGAGAAGGGCTGACCACGGGTCCAGTGTCACCAGGAGAATCAGCAGTGACCAGCACCAGCGGCCGTCTGAGACTGACAGTAAGGTTTACTCTATTTTTCAAACATTGTGACGCTTTCCGTTAGGAAATAACTGTTGGCAGGGCGCAGAAGGCCAAGGGTTGTCCACGGATCCAGTGTCACTAGAATCAGAAGTGACCAGCACGCGACTGACAGGAAGGTTTACTATATTTTGAACCGTTATTAAGTTTGTCTTTAGGAAATAACTGAGAGTAGCTCACGAGAGGAGAAGGGCCTATCACGGAGCCAGTGTCACCAGGAGAATCAGCGACCAGCACCAACGGCCGTCTGAGGCTGACAGTAAGGTTTACTCTATTTTAAACATTGTGACGCTTTTCGTTAGGAAATAACTGGGGCAGCGCGCAGAATAAGAACTGTCGACCACGTGTTCAGTATCACTAGGAGAATCAGAAGCGATCAGAACCAGACTGACAGTAAGGTTTACTATATTTTGAACCGTTGTGAAGTTTTCCTTTAGGAAATAACTGAGGGTAGCTCCCGAGAGGCCAGTGTCACTAAAAATCAGCAGCGACCAGCACCAACGGCTGTTTGAGACTGACAGTAAGGCCTCGGCCTGGAATTCACCGGGCAGTGGGGCGGCAGCGGCGGCGCGCTATACATATATACATGTACAAAGTCAAAGTCAAAGTCAAAAACATTTATTTCAAATTAGGCTTACAAAAAACACTTATGAACGTCAAGAAATATACAAAAATATAATAAAAAACGATTTAAATACTAAACTAAAAATATGAGTTTTGATGCTTTAAAAAAAGCGCTTCAGTGGTTTGGCCTGTTGAGAAAGAAGCACCCAAGAAAACTCAACAGTGTTGCCTTTTTTAAAAACAGTTCCTTAATGTAACAATATATCATAAACACTGAAATAGCTGAGCAGTTTAAGACCACGGATTTTTATTACATAAATATTCGCCAATAGTGTAGTACCCTTTTTTAGAAAAGTGTTGTTTGATTCTAACTATAAACATATGAAAGGGCAACTCTACAATATTTTGCGGTACCTTATTGAAAAACTTTATACATCTTCCTATAAAAGATTTACCTATTCTATGTAGTCTCAAGACCGGAACAGCAAGTTTGTTTTTATTCCTAGTATAAAAATTGTGTGAATCACAATTTTTCTTAAGGGTGTTATAGTATTATAAAATAAATATATACGAAAAAATATAAACGAACATAAATTAAATTTTCATAAATATATTGCGATGCTACAGTCATTATATTTATTACTTTAAAATGTTCATATATACATAATGCTGTTTTTCTGCTATGACAATGTTTGAAAGATAGATACCTGATTTTATCCTATTGTATTTGAAATATACTCAATGAGTATATATTAACAGTATTAACTACATGAGCAATAATTATGATTTCAACTAATCATGGCTTTTGTACTCGTGTGTGAGTGATTCGAATATTAATATCTGTCATTAGTATCTTCTATACTCAAACAAGAACACCAATTAGGTTATATCTTTAAGCGCCTGTGCGTATGCGCTATGCAATATTCATGCTATGAATATTAAATATTTCAATAAACCAGGCTCTTGATTAATGATTACGTCGAAATAAATAATAATTACAAGTACATCACAAAAATTATTGGCGAAGGTTTTGCAAAATTCCAACAACACTTATTGGGAATTTCATACGATAGGGACCCTTGTAGAAGCTGGATGAGAAAGGCGGAGGACCGGGATGTCTGGCGCAAAACTGGGGAGACCTATGTCCAGCAGTGGACTGCAATAGGTTGAAGAGAGAGAGAGAGAGGGACCCTGTAAATAACAATATTAAGTGGAAGAATCGCTTTCAGCTCCAATACCTACTGTATTTTGTTCCTAAACTTCAATGAATGTGATTGTTTTGTTTGGCAAAAACGTATTTGTCAATAGCTGATCAGTGTTTTATCGTAGATAACCAATTTCATCAAAAAGCAGGTCTAGGTGTTTTCTATGTACAACATGTTTACTAAAATAAAGACTAATGCTTAGTTTCGGGCTAGATGGTGCTGTGTGAATGTCAGTGGATATTTACTATTATTATTTAAATCCCAGCAAAGTACACGAACCTGAGTGACTCGGACCCGACCCTGTCTGAGGTGAAACTGTACGTGTTCGAAGACCAGCTCAGAGGCAAGGAGCACTACGTGGCAGAGCCAGCTCTGCAGTTGGACAGCGGCACCATGCGGGAGTACGCAACCCAAGTCGCCCTGGGAATGCAGCATCTGCACCAGAGAGGCATTACGCACAGGTAATTACAAACATTATATTCTGAATGCCTGCTTGATTCTGTGTTTCCGGCTACATATAACTGTGTAGCATAAAAAAAATGAGTAAAAAGATTTTTTCTGGGCCACCATCCATTTTAGATCACGTCTTTTCCACCAGAATAGTCTGTGCTCAGCTCAAGAGCAAGCACATTGTAAATAAAAAAGGGAGTACGTCAATCTGATTCTGAAGATTCATTAATTCTGATCTCTCTTTATTATAAATGCAATAAAAGACTGGTAATCCCAGGGACATTGACCATACGAATGACCCTGCGTTGCACTCAGTCAAGGGAAAGAGGATATTCCGGTGCACCAGCCCAAAAATGTAAATATCACCCCATATTACTGCACTGCGCTTTGGAAAGCTCAGGCGCCTGGTGGGACGGGAAGGCCGTTTCGCCTTACTGAGTAGACTCAGCTTCTTTACAATCTAAATTACTGCGAAACAGGTCACTGGAAATATCGAAAAATAAAGGAATTGGAAGAAACAAATTTAATTTGATCACAACGTTCAAAATTACATTAAGTACCAGCATTTAATTTTGAAACGGAATCCTTACATGAAGTAATTAAATTTGTAACGAAACGCTAAAGCAAAAGAGCTCCTAGTAGGTATAGTGAGTAACCTTTGGCGTTAATTAAACGTTTCTTAGGTGAAAAGAAACAGTAAAATGTTTTGTAACTTTTATCATTATTTATTAGGTATTATGTTTTAAGAGTGGCAGAGTCATGCCTTTGAAGGAACGAATCGAATCAAGAATTGTGGCGTCCAGCCCAGCCTCCTTTGTCGTCACTTGACTGGTCGACTTAGCCTACTCGTATTTCCCCTATTTCATCTATCCCTACTGATATAAAGCCAGGGATACTAGGATGTTTTCCCAACTGCCCCTACCGGTAGGGATAGCTGAAATCTTCTGTTCCATATATTCCTACTGATTCACACTGGTAGGGCTAGTCGAATTCTTATTTCTATTTTAAGCTGATAGCAGGAATATATTTTCAAGGGTTATTATTTTTGTAAACTGGTAGTAAGGCTAATTAAAATGAAAAAGCAATTTTACCTAAGCGTGATTTGAAAAATAGCAAATCTATGATGTTGTGTGCATGAACATGTCTGTTTGTATTTGATGACCCGCATTGTGTGTGGGTGGGTCTCCATGTATGTATCGAACCCGGAACCCTTGGTGTAATAGCCGTCGTCTCAACCATTACACCAAATGGGTCGTCTTAATAAAAAGTAAATAAGTATTATAAGGCTATTTATGGCCGTCGTCTAATAAACTACGTTCCTACTAACTAAAATATCTCTTAAACTGCTACAAAACCAGAAGCAATAATAATCAAACATTTTTACGAGACATCATTTATTAATTATAAACGAAATCTCAACCGTGTAACCACCGTTCTGTCAACTGTTTTAGACTATTTACCAAACATGAGACACGGAATAGCCTTAGAGACAATGCTCCAAACTAGGGTTGACAGGCGTCTAATAAATCCCGTGTCTGTACTTTTGTAACATCTACGAGTACTGCTTGTTCCTTGACTACCTACATAAAACTACTAAAAATATCCGACTTGTGCCTATTTTTTTTTCTGGTAGCCTTTATTGTTGTCCTTTATTATATATTTTAAAGTGTAGTTAAGTTAGCTATAAGCTGACAATATCATTACCAAAACAAATAAATATAATCTACCGACAATCCCACATTGCCAACTAGCCCATATTCAAGCAACCAGCTTGTAGATATATAAAATTGATAAAATAATTTTATCAGATATCAGTTCCGATACCAAGAGTTCGGAGTTCGATTCCTGCCCGTACAAAAAATATGTGCATGAACATGTCTGTTATTGGAAATAGATTTTCCAAAAATCTATTTCTATTGGTTTGGGTGTTTCTATGTATAAGATGAATTTATTTACAATATATATATATATATATATATATCAATTGTTTAGTACCCATACTATATGCCAGATACCTCTGTGAATGTCAGTGGATTTTTATTTTTATCGTATAGACTGACAACCCTAGCTCCTAGCAAGGTCGCACGAGCGAAGCTACCGGGAAACTCTCCCGATTTTCCCGGAACCTCCCAGCCCTCCCGGGAACTCCGGCCTACCAACAACTCGCTCGGTTTATATATAATTTACCAGGACAACGCCTTGAGGTAATCAAATTCGAAGGTTTTACTTATTTCGACACGTTCGCTCTCGTCAGGTTTCTGTTTAGTATAGATAATAAAAGTATATCAAACATAACCAATATCGCAAACATGTAAATTGACCATGCCTTTGAATAAAATCTATAGAAATATGCTTAAGGTTGTACAAATAATAATATATTTCACCTAAGCATTGTATCGCCTAAGGCTGTTGCTATTTGCACACGAAATTAAACTTATTTCACGGATTTACATTTAAAAGAGACGGACATAACCTGCGGGTTACAGTAAGTTGAAGTGGCAGTGAAATGGCACATATGGCCGGAGCGTTAATATTCTCCAGGGGCATTTTAGGAACGAGAAAAAAAGCGTAGGCCGTCCTCCAACCAGATAGATAGATGATCTGATCGAGGTGTTTATGTGATTGCGTTTTTAATCGGAACTCTACATAGATAATCCAACGCACTCAGCAATTATAAACCATCCACATAATCAATCAATATACCATATCATATCTAAGAAATGATAGCTAAAATTAATATTATAACTATTTCATACTTATAATATTAATTCTCGCTGTAGTCGATGCCACTTCGTATTTGTGAATATTGAAATAAAATAAACTATAAATATTCATAATAATAAGAAACGTGTTTTGATTCTAATTTGATTTGAGTCCTGTTATTGAAATTTCGTATTCATGTTTTCGAACTTCTTTGTTAAAACGCTAGAAACATTAATATCAGGCGTATAATTGCCAGCATATTTTTATCAGGCGTTAGAAACTTTCTTTTTATGAAACATTTACAGAAACTTTAGTTTGTATTGGAACTAATGCTTAATATAAATGTTTTGTTGTGTCCGATAAAATAAATAGACAGAAACCAATATTAACCATCGGAATGAGACGGAAGATTTTAGATCGTAATAATTTTACTAAGTATATATCATGTCATGAGTCAGGAACCTTGAAGTTAAATAAGAGTGTTGAAAATATTTAACATTGTGCAGTACAAAATGGTCTGAAAATATTAATTTATTATTGCATATATAAATAAATATATTTTGCAACTATTAATTTATACAGCCCCTTTCAATTTTGTATAGATTCGTATTCAGTTCCTGGTTTTGCAAACAATTCTTGAACTGCAAGCCGCTTGATAAGCTTATTTATCTACACCCTAAAAATATGTAGAATATGTAAACTGTACTCGCGCAGGCATAATCCGAATATCTATAATCCTACTACTCACCATCGAAGATGAACCTTTGAGAAGATAAACCTTTTGTGGGTAAATATGGATAATACCTACATATACATCTGATACTACATAAATGAACTACTAAAATAAGCTAAGCGGTAATGGTACATATTTTCCACTAGGTTCAAAATCATGTAGAAAATTCGTTTTGAAAACCCGGTAGGTGTGGCGAGATAAGCTATGCTTTGAGTCACAAAATTTTCCGAAGGCTTTTTGCTTTTTCCGATAAAACTTCACGGAGCATCGTTTGAGTAAATTTTAGAAAAATATCTGAGATATTTTCATCAAATTATCGGTAAATTATTACTGACGGGAGCGTGTCGTTTGGAATTACAGTTTTCGAAAGGATGGTGCTGTGAGGAGGAAGATTTAAAAGCCTACCTCCAAAATGGGTGGGATAAAAGATAATACTATTATGTTTTATTAGGCGATAGCATTATCCGTACAGACGTTAGCTGTACGTTTGCTTTGTTTACGAAATCCCTTTTAAGGAAACGTCAAAGTTTAGTTTATATAGGTTTATATACACTGTCTTGGCATTAGCTGATTTTGGTAGCATTATTATTATTTTTAAATATTAATTTATTATTATTATACCATGTTAAAATTTTATTGCACCAAATAAATTTTTCTTTCTTTCTTCTAAAGTACTACTTTTAAGTCATAGGGTTCTGGAAAACGATACACCTACTCGATATAAAAACTGATATTACATTAAATTATGCCTTATAACCAGTGTAGCTTTCCAATTACACTTAAACTTTATGGGTGCTGCTATCTCTTTGAGCTTTGAAAATTGTCACAACTATGAGCTTTGAACTATTTTCAGATCCTTGTCCATAGATTGTTAGTACAGAATTATCTTATAAATTTGATTCTGAGCAATTTGACTAGAACGCCTACTATTTTTTAATAGCAAAGTTATATGTAAAATGGTTTTTTTAAGGCTTCTAATATATTGATCAGGATATTTAGGAGCAATTAATATTATTGCGTTTCATCATCATCAGCTTATTAAACGTCCCCACCGAGGGTCCTATCCGTAGGGTAGGGTTATTAGGTCTTAGCTGCCCACGAGGGCCCAGTCCCGGTTGGACGACTGCACGCACAACCTTTGAATCTCGTCACAGGCGTGCGCAGGTTTCCTCACGATGTTTTCCTTCACCGTAAGAGCGTCGGATAACGTACATTTATTTTTCGAAAATTCGAAAACACATTGGTACGTGGCGAGATTTGAACCTCAGCCCTCCCGGTAGGAGGACGACAGTCCACACCATTAAGCCACCGACAATATTGTCGTATAGGTAATTTATGCAATTTAGGCAATATCCACAAGAAATATTTAACTAAACAACGTAACGTATTATATAATTATTCCTAAGCCATTATCAATATTAATTAGACACTCAAAAACTCATACTTACTCAAATAAAAAAAACTATTTACGGCCATTTCGCGAAATTGACGAAATGAAAAATAATTGGGTTATTTAATTTTAAAAGTTCATTCTTGCTTCGTCGACTGGTTACGCGGAATGCGAACACTGTTGCTTAGCAACGGTTGCTAGGAGAAGCGCTTGGTTAGGAAGCATCAGCGAACAAGCCATTGTCTTCCATTTAACCATTACTACAAGATTGATATTTTTTTACTTGGAAATAGGTATTTTATTCGTCCGTAATTACACTAATTACCAATTTTACACTTGAAAGATATTAGATTAATTTATACGCATCATTCAATAAATCGCTTGTTTTTGAATAATTTAAATATTTGCATTAAGAATGATGACTAGTTTCAAATTAAGTTAATAAAAAAAAATTTGTTGTAGGGATTATAGGTGACAGTTGCCTTTTACCACTATTTAGGCCGATTGATTCATACTAACCAATGCTAACTCGTTTTAATGAAAGTATTCAGGCCCGTTAAATAGGCATATGAGCGTCGGTGGCTCATTGGTGTGTACTGTTGTCCGCTCTGCAGGCAGCAGTTCATATCCTGTCGGGATTTGAATAACAATGTATTTTCGAATTATATATATACTTTTATCCGACGCTCTTACGGTTTAGGAAAACATCGTGAGGAAACCTGCGCACGCCTACGAAGAAATTCAAAGATTGTGCGCGAAGTCGGCCAATGCGTCCGCTGGGGCGTGAACGACTAAGCCTAACACCCTATACGGGTAGGCTCGTGCCCTCGGTGGGAACGTTTAATGAGCTGATGATAATGAAAGAGGCATAGAACTGCCTCCGTGGTCTAGTAGTCAGGTTTCGATGGAGTCGAAGGCTTTCTCGTAGTCCACAAATGCCATACACAGCGGCTCTTCGGTCTTCTGTATAAGCTGCCGTACAGTATGGATGTGGTCCACGGTGCTGTAGCCTTTTCGAAACCCAGCCTGCTCCGGTGGTTGGAATTCGTCAAGTCTTATGGCGAGACGGTTCGCTACAACTCTGGAAAACAACTTGGTGAATTTAACATTAACATTTTAGAAAATTCACCAAATAGTGTTAAGTTTCTAAATCATTTGATTTATGTAATTTTTTTAGTGAACCTACCAGAGTAACTTTAATCTAAGCCACTTGTTTCGACAATATTTTTTGTAACTTTGATATAAAAGACAAGAGTATAATAAATTTCATTAACTCTGATCATAGCGGACATGGCATTGTTTCCCTCTTGCCCAAACTTCATGTAATTTTGTTTGTCGACCAATTAAAACATATAGCAAAGAAAAAATAAGGAAAATATATCTAGCAAGTTGCCTTCATTAACTTATAGTTTTATATTTTAATGTTAAAATCAAGTTGGAAGTTTAAAAATAATCGTGCCTCTAAAACGAAGAACCAAACAGAATACAGTTATAGGCTCTTTGTTTAGGTAAATGTACGCTCATTCAAAATATGTGTATGTGTGCTGTCGCTGCATTTGGAACACTTTTTTCAGTTGTTTTGAGAGCATATCACGAATCTATACTTTTTACATCATTGTTTATTGAATACTCAAGACGTGCTATTCCATTACAGGGACTTAGCAGCGAGGAATATACTCGTGGACGGTGCTGGAGTACTGAAGGTGGCGGACTTCGGCCTATCCCGGTCGGGGGTGTACGTTCACACTCGCTCCCGGCCTGTACCCCTTCGGTGGCTGGCTCCAGAGGCGATACTACACTCCCAGTACAGTGGTGCCAGCGATGTATGGGCATTCGCTGTGCTGCTGTGGGAGATCGCTACTTTGGGTAAGCTAAGGCGTGCTAGAGTTTGTGGGGAATTGGGGATGCAAAGTGAGTGATGCAAAACGCGTAAATTAAAGAAATATGTTTTACGATGGTCATCTTCGAGTTATCAGTATTTATTATTACATTTTCTGTTTTAGAAAATGTATCGAACATCGTTTAACAATCTTTTTGCGACATTCGTATTCATAACTGATAACCTAAGATAAATAATAAACTTACTGGTCTTAAAGTGTCCGAGGCAGAATTCTACCTATTACGTCAGTTGGGCAGAATTTTCATTCAAAATGACATGTTATGTGATATAGTAGTATGATCATGCTTTTGATTTTGTACTCTTTTAATGATGTGTTAAAGTCAAATTTTAGTTAATAATTTTATGTCATGAATATATCAATTAGGCAACGTATGTGTCAAGCGGCTCGGCGATTTTTTGTTTGATATTTTTTGTGGTTGTGCATTTTGTTAGTTTATTGTTTATCTAACAATGATATTCTGTTTATATAAATGTAGATACGCCATTGGTGCCTCAAAAACGAACCGCCAAGGAGAATACCGTTGTAGACTCTTATTTAGGTAAATGTACGCTCATCCGAAATATGTGTATGTGAGCTGTTGCTACATTCGGAACACTTTTATGGATTGTTTTGTGAGCATATGCTCACACAATGATGTAAAAAGTATAGAATCGTGATATCACGATTCTATACTTTTTACATCATTGTTATCTAAGGTATAATGGAATTCTGTATCTGTTACTTTCCAGGTGGGTTCCCCTACAACGAGCTGAGTAATCTCCAAGTCCCAACTTTCCTATCAGGCGGCGGTAGACTACCAAAACCGGCGCGCGCCTCCTCCCGCCTCTACGAGCTGATGGTGGAATGTTGGTCAGAAGACCCCAACGACCGGCCCACCTTCACCGAGATAGTCGACAAGCTCTCTGTCCAAAGACAACTGTATATTGACTTAGACGCTCTCTTACCCCCAGATGAGGACTTTGTACCATTCGAAGATTACGATTTCAACGAACCAGAAGACGCGCTGCGTTGATTAAAGACTGATAAACATTTAGATGTATATTGTTGTTACCCTGTTCCTTTTGCACAGTAAATCTTTATGCCAAAAATAATTAGGTTTTATTTCATTACCGAATCTTTGTGTTTCAAAATAATTTCGATAACATAGACAACTGCAATGCCATGGCCATTGAATGCAAGCAAAACCGTGCCTATCAATAGGAAAACCTATCTTTAATCCTCGTTTAAAGAAGAACATGTAGTAGCTATTAGGGAATACCGAGACATGGAGATCGTTCCATAATTTGCATGCACGATAAAGGAAAGATTGAAACCGAACGGTTTTGTATAGAAATGTTTCCAGGTGGTAATGATGGACTATAGCGCGGCGTCTTTAAATGTTCCTTTGAGCATTCCCTATGAAAAGTCTATAGAATACACATAAAGAGCTATTCTCTCCGGAGGTCTAAAGACTCCAAATTAATTGTAATGATCGCCGACAATTCGGACAGCACGTCTTTGCAAAACATCAAATGGGTCGAGCTGGTAATTCTCTTATATCAATTCACTTGTAGATGCAATCAAACTGAGCTCAAATGAGCATGCAGTAGTAATTGCATTTCGTTTCGCCGTGATAAGTTACAGTGAATGTTGTCCAGAATATAATGTGCACATTGAAAGATATGACTCAAGGAATACTGTAATATTCTGTATGCAAGTCTTGCAGTTTACCTACCCATATTTAATATGTTTGTCATGGCGTAGATAATTATATTAGGTATGTCATCTTATGTGTGCTTGTGTAATTGTTTGGAGGCTTTTATTTTTCTAATGATTAAAGTAACAATCGTTAGGTACAAACAATGATATTCTGTATGTATAAAGGTAGATACGCCATCCGTGCCTCAAAAACGAACCGCCGAAGAGAGTACAGTTTGTACTTTTTGTTTAGGTAAATGTACGCTCATTCGAAATATGTGTATGTGTGTTGTCACTGCATTCGAAACACTTTTTTCGACTGTTTTGTGAGCATATCACGAATCTATACTTTTTACATCATTGGGTACAAAGGTTTTTAGAACTTGCTTAAATGTGTTTTTTATTCCGATGTGATTTCGTCGTAACCACAGAGAGCCTAAACAGCTTTACCTTACAAGTCGCAAGATGACTCTCAGAATGGCTCACAGTGACTAAAATGTAGGTGAGCTCGATGCACTTGTTGCGGTAAATGTACTTTTAGCCGGACGGCTTCGAACAATGAACGTGTGTTTGGTAATCGCTAAAGACAAAGAATTAATCATCAGTTTCGGATTAATGCTACATATTGATTGTGAGTCTATAAAGCAATATAATATGTCGCTCGCTATAGGTAACATAAATTGGTATTAAATTTAAGCGAACTTAATCACGCGCATTAAATTTATGTGTAAGAATGTTTCAGTAAAATTACGATTCCTTGTGTTCCAGATCTCAATAAGATAATTCTTTTACCAATCAATATTATACGTAAACAAGTATCAAATTGTTCACTAGATAAAACTATCCTGTTTTCTTTCAGTGATACCAAATATGGGCAACAACATTATAATAATGGCTTTATTTATTAGTAACTCCTTCGCACAATTAAGGATCAAAAACGACCCAATACTATTCATCGCTAACCCAGTAGAAGCCAACATGCCTGGGCATTGGATACCGCTAAGCATCGTAAAGTCATGCTGCAAGGCACGACAGAGCCTAGATTAAAGTTGCTCATACGCCATAGCACGAAATTTAGTCCAAGAACTACCACTACAACAGAAATGACTTCTACTACAACAATGCCACCAACTTCCGTTGCATCAATTACAACAACAACTGGCAAACCTTCAATAACGACTACTACAACTACAACAGAACCATCGTCTTCAATACAGCCACCATCATCAACAGAATCAACTACGGAATCGACGACAGAATCAACAACTGAGGCAACCACAAAATCAACAACTGAGGCGACCACAGAATTAACAACTGAGGCAACGACAGAAGTGACCACAGAATCAACAACTGAGGCAACGACAGAAGCGACCACAGAATCAACAACTGAGGCTACCACAGAATCAGCAACTGAGGCTACCACAGAATCTACAACTGAGGCTACCACAGAATCAACAACTGAGGCTCCCACAGAATCTACAACAGAAGCGACCACAGAAACGACAACAAAAGCGACTACAGAAACGACAACAGAGGCAACAACATCGACTAAAGAATCAACGACGGAATCCACTACAGAGTTGACGACGGAATCCACCACAGAATCAACCTCAGAATCGACCACAGTCAACAACAAAAGCAAAGACCTATAGAACGAAAAAAAAGCAAAAGGACAGTCAATACAATCTAACTTAACTATACTAGTGTTTACTTTTAAAATGCAATTTATAAATAAAGCTTAATTATAATTACCACATTATCATTTACCATTACCATCAGCCTATAACGTCCCATTGCGAAGACAGGACTCTTCGCACGCTATGTCTAGGGGGGGTCTAAGCTATAACCCATTACGTTGGCCCAGTGTGGATTGATATCATTGCTGGAGATAAAATAACGAAATATTAGAATAGGTTTACTGATTTGGCAAATGCGTCCACCATCTCCGTATCTTCCTAGTCTTCTCATTAAAATTGCCAATTTAAATTAAACCTGAGTAAGTGCTGGATACAAATAAAGGAACATATGGTCGCTAAAATCATTACAATGCTTTTTAACCCTTTGACCTCCATAGACGCCTAAAGTGGTACAAACAACAGATTTTCCATTGTGTCTGGATTCCTGGCAGTCAATTATCATATTTGCCGGATTGAAGTCTTAGATGCTAGGCTAGGCTAGTGCATTCGGATCATAGAAGTGAAACCAACTCTCGAAATGGTCAGCCTTCGTTAAGGTGATCGTAAAACTTTATCTCGAGTCTCTCAGTGCTTTGAAAGTACGTATCTGTTGGTCCCGGGTTCTATCTTATGTACCTTTACACTACTGCGAAGTTCCACGCGGAGTAGTTCGAGACCGGCCGAGTAGTATAGTGAGTTATTTCGTGAGCGCACTTGTACAGCTTCGAGACCTTTGACTCGGTCCGAAAACCGAGCAACAAAGTCGCTCGAAGCCAGGCAAAGTCGGACAAAGTAAGCCGAACTATGCCTATAAAATAAAGTACATATTCGTCTAACCTTGTGCAACTTCGCGAGTATTGTAGGAGACAGTTTGGGATGGTAGGCGTTAATACACACACCATTCCGCACTAGGCCCGCGTGGTGGGTTACGGTCCAACTTTCAATTTATCCATGCTATATAATGGGAGAGAATGTCCCTGCAGTGGCACGATGATGATGATGTTGAGATAGTTTTAGAGAAATTCATCTATTTACGTACCTTTACCTACATTTTACCCACAGACTTTGCTTTACGTATATCTGTGCTATGAGCTTGAGCTTTGTGTTCTGGCAGTGATATTACTTGACACTTAGGTCAGAAGTGAGGGACTGCACCGTAGTCCCTTGTTCTAGAGGACTGGTGTTATTCGGCACTCATTTTTTATGACGACGGACTGGGCGCTGTCTACTCTGTCGTCCAAAGCCATAACTTATTTAAATAATTTCATTTTCACCTGACATTATTACAGCTAAAAAGTTTTTATGTCCGGGTGGGATTACATCATTAAATAAAATAATATGATACTTTTGGTTTTGCCCAAATAACAATGACAAACTATAAATGAGTAATATTCTAATTAAAGGAGAACCTTATATCGATATGTGGAAATCATACAATTTGAAGCACAATACTCATCAATGTATACAGAAACTTGATATTGACGGTTATTAACTTCGACCATAAATGGAAAGTCATAAAAATCTTTATTAACATCAGCGAATATAAAAAAACAACAAAAATCACACTCTACAAAGTCATCCCAAACAACATTATGGGTACAAAATTATTTCATGATTTCTATAAAAGAATAGAAAGTTTATCCGTGAATAATTCAATTAACTTTACCATGTACGAGTTAACTGAAACGGATTATGATATTGAACGCGTGTGTCGTATTTTATTAACAACATGTATAGTTGGAGAAAAATGGCCGAATCCTAGAAACGATCCTTTGATATATATCGCGAACCCAGTTGAAGCTGACTTACCTGGACATTGGGTGCCCATGAGCATATTGAAAATTATTCTTGGTGAAGCACCATTTCGCCACAAAGAAAATCAAACTCCATTTGAAAGGGATAACCAAACCTGTTGCAACAAGCACAACAACAACTACGCCTAGCACAACAGTGTTAACAATAAAAGCTCCTACAACTACCACAGAAGCATCAACGACAACCAGCACAACAACGACATATACGACGACTACGCCTACCCCATCAACGACCTCTACGTCTAGTACCACATCAACAACTCCAGCTACTACCACAACAACTACAAAACCGACCACTTCCACAACTACGACTACAACCACAACGACGCCTAGTTCTACTACAACAACGCCCACAACTACTACAACCCCTACAACTACTACAACCCCACAACTACTTCAACCCCACAACTACTACAACCCCCACAACTACTACAACCCCCACAACTACTACAACCCCCACAACTACAACAACCCCCACAACTACTACAACCCCCACAACTACAACAACTACTACAACCTCCACAACTACAACAACCCCCATAACTACTACAACCCTCACGACTACTACAACCCCACAACAACTACAACAACCCCAACAACACTAACAACGCCCAACAACTACAACAACGCCCACTACAACTACAACAACGCCCACACAACTACAACAACGCCCACAACTACAACAACAACCCACAACAACAACACAACAACGCCCACATCTACAACAACAACCTACAACAACACCAACCACAACAACATCAACGATGCCGCCAACAACAACAACGACTACTGAAGCCCCAACAACAGCAAAAGCTAAACCGAAACCTAAGCGGCCTAGAAACAAAGATAGGCATCACCTTCAAGCTGGAAGAATGATTGAAAATTGAGGTTTGAATCGTTCACATTTTTCTAAGACATTCATGCTCGAACATGTTTTGCCCCAAGTAGCTGTAAGGGATGTATGCGAACCATAAGAATGCATTTTGAAACATTTCAATAAAACTGATGATGGAAGACCATCAATCAATCAAGACGTCTGTAACGTCCCTCTATAGAATACACACAGGCCTTCCTACATAGCATAAATATGGAAAGATTGGATGATACTGTATCATTGATACATAACCCTATGTAGCTTGCGTTTGGGCTTCTACGTTTGATATGTTTTGCCATCGGTACGCTAAGAAGAAGAACCACGTGATTTCCAAAGAATGACTCGAAATAATATTTTCGGACATCCATCCAGTGACTGGTTGTTGCGATAGTGGTTTAAAGATGAAAGAAAAGTGAAACGGCTCAATTAAAGAAACCTCTGAACTGATAGGCTTACCACGGGAGCTGAAAGGTGGATGGATATTTTTGTACAAAAGTTAAATATTTTTAAAATTTATTTACAAGCTTATATTCTCCCGTAGTGTAACATACCTAAAATCGCTTCGGCCGCGCGGCTTGCTTTATTTTTCTAAAATAAAAAGAATTTTATAAAATAAAAGTAGCTTGTTGTCCTGTCCAGCCATTTTAGGGATTACCCGGAACAAACAGACAGGCAGACAGAAATAAATTTAAAATGTTAGTGCGTGTGTTGAATAAGAAATAAAATGGTTATTTCAAGCAAAACACGGGCATATTACGTGAGAGCCGTTTAATTTCGCCTTTTTTCCCGTGAACCTGTAAAAGCATCAATGTGTAAAAGGCATCTTGCTGATAAAACTGTTAATACTTAAGCAAATATAATATATTCGTAATAAAAAAATATATTACGGATGAAGCATCTCGTAGTTTTGATTATCCACATCGAATCCTTTTGAGGTAATCGTAAACGCGGTGCTCTTTGGGGGAGAAAAGCGGAGGGCCGGTTTATCAGGTGCAGAATGGGGGAGACCCATGTGAAGCAGTGCACGACAACAAGTTGAAAAGACTATGAACTGGTAAAAACAAATTTTGAGTTTCAATTCAATGTATGGAACGCAAATAATATTAATAGCGGTTCACAGAATACATATACTTGCAAAGTTTGATAGTGTAGTGTTTATAGTTTCGGAGAAAAAAGGGTGTGACATACGGACGGACAGACAGACAGTCATGACGAATCTATAAGGGTTCCGTTTTTTGCCATTTGGCTACGGAACCCTAAAATGCCTATAGTTAGGTAATTAGTAAGGTAACATAATTGTAGAACTTCTTGCCACAGCAAATATGTAATCCAATAAAAATTAAGTTCAATACATTTTAAGTTTTTATGCACAAGTCAAATACGTAGCCAATCTCATAGAGTCATAAATCTGTCAAAAGATCTATTGTAGAAAGTTGCGGTACCTACCAATTTCCACAAAAAATAAACTTCTTTGGAAAGAATGCTCGCCGCGTGCTCCAAGCGCCGGCCGGCTGCCGCGCAAAAACAAGCGCCACGTGCACGCGATTATGTTCTCTATGAATTTAGTGATTGTTGGATGATTGCAACAGTCACGTCATTACAATAAGGTTTATATTAGCAGAGCGCGTAAGCGCCAGTATGCGCATGCGCTAGGCTTGTCAAAGCTTGAGTGCTGTCAATAGTTCTGGTAAATATTTTATCGATACTAATTATGTTAAACACAGCCAACGCTAGTACAGTACAACCATAATAATAGAAGAGTTAAAAGCTGTAAAGTTACTAATGATAACTACAGCGTAGCCTTTTTATGCCAGTGGCATAAATAAGACTGAAAATTGTTAAATATACAGAAAATAAATATCATTCAAGGACATCTTGTGTTTAAAATTTTTGTAAGTGATCTGTTTGCTGCATATTCCCATCACAGGGTAAAATTATAATTTGTTGACGTTTATTTTTATTGTTTCGAAATATATTCATATATTTTATTATATGTATTGTTTTTAATTTCATGATCACATCTACATAGATATACGTAACATCCGTTTATTCGACGAACGAAACTGTCATTATAACTTTTATTAATTTATTGGAGATTATCTTCAGTAAAAATGTTTTACCTAAATGTGAAGGTTTATTGTTACAACTATGTGTAAATAATTATGATCCATGAATTTCTGAAACTTTTTATCAAAAACTAAAATTTTATTAAAAATTCGTGTACAATGTTCACTTAAAATCACAAACAATTATTTAAATTAAAAAAATAACTATCGATACCACGATAAACAAGTAAGGCACAGCTCTCGGCCTGGCGCATTGGCATAGATGCTGTCTCGCTCTACTGTGAGTCGTTTCGTTCTCTCCCACGTTTTATTTTTCACCAGTCGAGCTTTGAGCGTTCTTGAAGTGTATGTCTTCACTTTTTGTGTTTACAACAAACGCGTGTTCGATTTTTAAAATTGAATCTCTGTGTTCTATGGTTCACGTACAATAAATGTGCCACAAATTTGTGAAATAGTGTTACCAATCGATATATTTAAACAATAACTGTGAAAGTTTAGAAATCAAGTGATATTTTTAGAGGATTAATTTGGTGGTCATTAATGATGGGTGCTCAAACCATCTAGGACAGAAGTTATGGTGACTGGATTGTGTGTTTATAAGTTGCAGTAGTTATTAATTGGTACTATGGCGGTTATTAATTTTGGTGTGTGTTTAGTTCTGGTGTTATACCAGTTGTCCGCTGCTTACAGTGACGAGACTTCATCAGAATCTACCGACTTGGGATCTTCTGGTAAGTATACTTGTACAATATAAATATATTTATATTTAATATGGTTTATGATACAATTAAAATTGCAAGCAAGATCTAAATTTCTGCTCTACACATACATTAAGTAGTGTTTACGGTTTCATTTGTCGATAAAATAATAGCAGTAGATTGTAAATAATTAGTTTTACCACGAAGTATCCTAAATTGTGATTTGTTTAACCTATTTCGCTTCTAAGCATGGAACAGTGGTAACCGTCAGAATGTAAGTTAAAATGCAGTTTCTTACTATGGTAACTTTAGTGCTTCAGTACCTATCTCCTGTAGATTACTATATTAATTAACCTAAATCGGCTAAAGTTTACATTAAATTATTATGATTAGATCAAACCTACTAAATTGCACCCATAACGCACATCCTGACATACATGCACATGGTTATGTGACTTATTTACTAATATAAATATATAATAATATCATGTGATAATAAAGTTTGTTCTTTTTGTTGTCATAGCAATTATAACATATATAATAATATTTATATTTCATGCTTCACAGGCGTAATGGCATATTGCAAATAACAATTTATTTAAATAAAATAATAACAGCTCGTAATTAAATGAAAGCGCGTGTTACTAGAAACTAAAATCATCATCGAGAAGCTTAACATTAGTTATATAACTTAACGATAACTTATTAAACAAATGAAGCTCTTAAGCTTTAATGTGAATAGGGTGGCACTAACCAACTATCTATTGAGAATTCGAATGAATTGTCATTCGAATTTTAAATAGGAAGCCGGTTTAGAAATTAGAAAAATATTATTTCTTATAATTAGTAATAGATACTGTCCGCAGCTAACCGTAGTAATTCTATGCTGCTTTTTATCTTAATTTTAAACATTTAAAACTAACTGTAATAACCATCGAGCCATCAACGTAAAGATAAGAGCTCATTATGATAATGACAAAAATTTGGCCAAACGCAATCTGTGTTGAGTTCAGAGGTTATCTATTTTAATGTTTTACGCCTGTTATTTCTGCTACTGTGATTTTTACGAGCCTGTTTAGGCAAATAGCAATATTCTTTGCTTGGTATTATAGTGGGATCAATGGTGTAGCAATGATTTAATACTTTAATAAAGTATATTATCAGTTTAATATTTTCGCCTACGTCCAAAAACTAGCAAAATTTGTAGCAGAAAAAACAATAACGCGCAATGATCAGTGACGAAAAAAGCTTTGGTACCAAAATAAAGGCTGTTTTCTTTTATCACCTATGACTGCAACCTGCAAATAATTCAAATAGTTTAACATTTCTATTGAAAACAGGGAACAAGTCTTTTTTCGTTCCTGGCCATCGTATTTTCTCTGCTAGGATTTTCTGCCAGTTTCAGTCTCATTTCAACCATGATTGGAGCACAATTAAACAAAACAACCATAGATGTCAATATAGGTAGGTATTACATGTAGCTACCTAAGGGAGACCTATTGCTATGGAAAAAAAGTGTGGATCCGCCCTTCTGGACCGATGACTTGACAAAGGTGACAGCTCTCCGTTGAAGGTTGGGTCTCGGAGTAAATAGTTTGGCGACTGCAAAGGTTGTGCACTAGGATCATTAAAAAACAATTTAAAATAGTTGTCAATTAATATCGAAGGAAACCCCTAAACAATTTTCACATAACATGCAAGCGATTCCTTATATTGCGTAATCTCGATTTGCTATATCGATTTGTGATTGATAAATGTTTCCTTATCTGTCGAATGTTGTCGCTAGGCTGGTAATGTCAAACCAGGCTAAACCACGGGCTAAAGAGCAAATAAAACAATCTATCATTTCATAGATTTTGAACACGTGACAAGGCCATGAAATATTGTTTCATATACCTATGTTCATCAAAGAGAACGTCGAGAAAGGGTTACGATACAACTTGCTTTTCATTTATAAGTTTTTACCAAATAAGCATATTATTTGGATGTACTCTTGTGTATAATAAAATAATTGTATCTTTGACAGATAAAAGTATACGATAGGTATGATAGTTCTATTAGAGGATACCTACATAATAATTATATTAATTTCATGATTACCGTAGCTTGTTTATTTGGCGCTCTTGTTTAACTTACAAAATAGGTAAAGTTGATTTGACAAACCCGAAAAAACTGTAATCCCAGAAATAATACCACAGCCTAACCTCTGTTGAAATTGACAAACGGTAATAACATGCATTATTCTATTACCATACAAAAAGCAGCAAATCCCAAGCGCCAGCTATTGTCTAAAATTGGAAGCACACTCAAACACTTGTCTGTGACTTTTTTAAACTTAGAAGAAAGAGTTGTCTTTGGTTGGTCTATGGTGCAATGAGAAGATTGAATAGGTACAACACTGAAAGCGCCACAATTCAAATCCCTTAATACAGGGTCTCAATTCTACTAATATACTTACATTACGATACCAGTACGACACTTCAATCCAAATGTAAATTTAGTATTCCGGTACAACTTTAATGTTTATTTTTTTAAATGGTAATTATACATTTGATTGAATATTCTGTTTTTATTCCCATTGAAGTCCTACCTTATAACAGAACAAATGAGTGCAAAAAAATTGCTATGGAGATACAACTACGATACTACATAGTATCGTATTCAAAAATTAGCGGAATTGGGGCCGCACTGCAACAAGCATCGATTGGTATTATCGTCGGCGAATCTATTGATAAGTTATCAAAACGATCGGATAACACCTAGACTGGCGCCATTAATATTGCTGGCCATTCCAACAAATATATTTTTTATCGGACCATCAGCTGTTATATTTACAAGATAACTACTGCGTTGAACTTAGTTTTACAATTTTCTTACCATTTTAAGTTTTCAGGAAATTGATTTTCGCCGTTAAGGTTTGCTAAGGTTATTGCATATAACTAACTTAAAGCTGGTTTTGAGTATCTAATAAGATAAGTTACCAACTCTACGCACCTAAAGATCTTCTAGGTCGAAGTGACTACATGTCTGTATAAGCCTGAATAGCCCTCGAAAATACGCACCTAAAAGAGTTCGTGTTAAACTAGAGATTTATTAAGTCACATTATCCAGGGACTTAACTGTCATCCTTCATTCTGGAAAACAGATATGCCATAACATGAAGAATAACTTACAGTTAAGTTTCCTTCGGTCGTAGTTAGTTACAACATTACAACCAAAAATAATAATAAAATTAAAACACTAAAACCTCCTGAATGTAACAAATACTTTATCGAAAACCGCTTCGAAATTGCTTCAGCCAAACGCGAGATAATCGCGGACAAACATACATACTTACATACATACATACTAACAGGTCAAACTGAGAACCTCCTTTTTTGAAGTCTGTTAAAAAGAGTAGAGAGTAGCTAAATTCTGGTGTTGCTTGTATTACACCTATACACGTCTTCATAACTGGTGCTTACATGAAAAAAACCGATCCATTAGTTACGGCAATCAGTTTCGATATACTCAATTCCTTTTGCAAAAGAGTTTAATTTCGCATCGCTTTGAATTTCAGTCGACTGGTAGTTAACTCTCTCCACTATATTAGCATACAGCATAGCATACTAATCATACAGTTAGCTTTAGTTTGTCAAACGGTCTCCCCTCCCCATAGTTATGCAGTCCGGAAAGGCCTGACCTCTGCAGCGGGAGTATATGATGATGACTTAATATCTCAAACGTTTCCGTGGATGGCGACAACCTGGACAGCCTGTCAGTTTGAATTTCGAGTGTGAGGTCGGACTTGACTAGCAAGACCAAACTTAGGCACAACTATGATATAAGCTGATGAAGGTAGTTAACTCAAAAAAAAGTTACCGGCAAATTGCTATGAAAGTGTGTATCAGAAACATCTAAGATGGAACCCATGACGCAACACCGTTAGTACATTAACGCGATTGTTCAAAGCCTGTGCGGTGAAAGCGTAATCTTGCACATGAGTCGTGACGAGAAAATGTTGCGATCGCCGATTAGTTGCGCTGCAAAAATGTGCGCGCTCTTGTTTAAGTCGTATTACACTATGCGATATTCAGCGCGATCGTCTCCATCCGGTCATATTAGCAAAGCCAACAGTTTGCGATTTTTAGGCAGCCTGAAAATCGACTGTCTGAATACCGTGTGGTGTAATAAGCCCATAAGGGCAATTAATAAAATGGCGGCATGGTAAGTTTTCACTGCGTATCGCTAGTTCATTCTTTCTAATACAACTAGGAACATAGTTTTTTAAATAACACATACGGCCGCCTTGCTTCGCCCCCTTTTTGTTTTTTAACAACTTTAAGTACCCAATATTTGTCCATAAGCATCATTAAACTTTAACCCTTTAAACGCCAATGTCACTAAGGCGTCAGAAACAATACATTTTCTATCATGTCCAAATTCCTAGCGTTGAATATGTTAAATAAATAATACTATTCTACTCGTATAATTATAATAACATAACAGTACTTATATGTAACTAACTCTAGATTTTTACCACTGGCTGTTAAGTCCGGACTTTTCAGTTGAGTTATTATCTTTAATCATAGTTGCTACTTCAAATTTTACCTAAAGTGCTACAAGCACATACAAGTAAAGTAACGGCTAAAGTACGCATAAACGTTTAGTCAAGAAGCATGAGACAACCGCTGTGCATAGTCAAAATTCTCACGAGCCCACCCCAAAAGCCCAACAAATCACCGCATAATCGCAGGCGATAGTATGGAAACAGCGGCTCCCTCGAGTCATTAGTAACCCGGTGGAATCCTATTACGTCACTGGCGCCCGTCTCGCCGGAGTCCCGACGCGTCGCCACATGTCGACGACTGGCCCTTTTCACTAAAGTAGCTAGGGGTTACACGCCTGCCACTGTTTACTTGCTCGAATACCATAGAATGATACATTCTAAATTTGAATTGAACAATTTTATAATATCTATGGTACTTATTTAAATACTTTATGTCATTTGTTTTATTTGTAGCCAATGCGGAAAGGATTGGTTTTTTTCTTGGATAAGCTTTGTTTGGATTGGATGTGTACCATATTTAAAAAAAAAAGAAATTAAGGCTTACACAGACTGAAGCCATAATTAATTTAAAAGAAGTAATCATCCAGATAGTTTCATTGATGATAATTTGCGACTTTAATGTTGCCCATAATAATAATAATGATTCCACAAAAAATACGCAATGTAGGTAGTTAGTCGTTAACCGTCGTTATGTTACAGTATTTTGGATTTTAACATCCTATCCCTTCCCTTCCGAAACAAAACTGTACTAATTTTTATAACTAGGTACTATGGCGGAAGAAAATTTTGAGATTAAGATAATTCTCGTAGACGGTCTTTTATAGTCTCTTTTGCGAAAATTTATGGTTTCATAACTAAAATATTTGTTTGGAATTTGGCACATCTAAAGTAGAATTTAATAGTATAAATGTACCGCTTATGCTGTGTACAAGGCGTCTTCATCAAATAACCAAGTGTTCTTGTACTAGAACTGTTCCCTCAGAGTCAATACATTACCGTCCATAGCGGTCGGCACAGATCTATTTCTAGCTGACACAAAGCGAAAACAAAAGAACTTTATTGATTTTATTTTTTCACTTATAAAATCATATGTCATTGAGTAATGTCTTAAGCTACTCGTTTTTGTAGAATATAAGAATAGATTAATCTTACAGACAGATTAGGCATAATCAGTAGACACTATATTGTTTGTCTTGAGTTCATTTATTGCCGTACGACATAGTGTTTACCTATCAAAACGTAGTCCATGCTACGATGGACCTTACGATGTACTTTCTAAATTATGTTAAAAATAAATCGCGTCGAATGAAGCTTTTCACTTAATTATGAATATTATGATCGAACTTTACCTGGTAAGTTCGTTTGATCATCAAAATTAATATTTACACGAGTCACAGATTCAGGTTGCGTGTGCAATGACAATTACAAACAACACTATTTTATGCCTGTTAATTAAAAATAGGGTTCGTTCGATCTACAATTTTCTGGCGCCAAACAAGTAGACGGTGTCAGTACCAGCTTGGGAACTTGACTTAGTTTTGACTCTTAATATAACGGTTTAAGGTTTACAATCGTCTGTCGTTGGGATGTTTAAAAAGGGGATCGGGTAGCTTCAATATCGCTTTTATCGCCGTATGTCATTATGAAACCATTCATCGTCATGGTTTAAGGGTGCCCTTTCCTGGCATATGTGGAACACCTGCAATGTTCCAGAACTAGGTTTTATTCATACGGAATTTGAACACTGAATAAATAAGTTCGGGAAAAAAATAATCTTGTTTTTGGAAAATAAAATTTATCTTTGAGGGCGATGAAGCTATTTTTCATTGAGTGACTTATTGCAGTTATTTGAATTCTTTTGACACCAAGGCAGCATGTAAAAATGTAAAGGAAAAAATGTGTATAGTATATATTATTATTGTGGTACTTTAATCCTAAATAACGATCTAGCCTCTGGCCACCTGCCAATATGCAAAAAACCAACGCGCAGCTGCAGCGTAACGGAGACAACTCTCGAAGATAGAAGTCGTCTATGTAACTGCTAAACCAGCATTTTTTATTTACTTTTTTTGTGTTATTTCACAAAATAAAAGGAAATGAAAAGACAAAGGCAAAAATACCTAAATAAAATCCTTATCAAAATACAAAAAGTTGTTACACAAAACACAATAATTATGTAATAGTAATATAAATGAAATGTAACGATATGAAATAGAGCGATAGCCAAAAAATTTCCAACAATTATTGCTTAATTTTTATGTAAATAATGGTTTACAACCATTATATCTACATATCATTACCCTATTATTGTAACCATTATATTACACGATCCAAATGGCTCGTTTGTTTTCCTACAAGTAATTGACAACAATTATGGCAATTGTTTATTGTTATTATAAATAAATATAGGTGGATGTACCTTAGACGATGCGAGCGCGATGCGTCACGCGCTGCAAAACAAAGGACGCTTCGTTTCGAAAATAAATGAGGACACGAGTTTTCCATGAAGCATGAAAATAATTTTCTTTTTAGAAAATTGCTTGTTGACGTCGTAAGAAAAACAAGGAAAATGGACAAGATGTTGTAGGAATAATCTGTTTTCAAGCGAGTTTCATCATAATGTTGTATTTTTAATATGAAAAAATATAATAATGGTAAATAGAAATCGTAACACATATCAAATACCTGATAAAGGTTAAAATTGGCTATAACAAATAAATAAAATGAATGTAATGCTAACTTTGTTACTTAAAAATTCATTTTTTACTGTTGCACAGTAGCAATTAAATTGTATCAGGTAACCTGACACGGGTAGAGACAACAGAACTAGTAGTGCATATCGGTCTGTTGCAGCTGACTTCCGCCACTGGACGGAAGTGCGGCGCCAAACGGCGCCTGCGCCGGCGATCCGCGGTTTTCACTTCATTCACCCACCGGCCGCGACAAAACTCGCACGTAGGGTTGTGTTATAATAGGAAATGCACCTTTCATAGTTCAAACGTGCGATTCAAAGTCCTTAGGTAATTGATTACAATCATGGATAACTTTTAGGTATTACCATCATATAAACCAAAAAAAAATAGTTGGATGCTGCGAACTGAATGTCGCCTTTAAGGCTTAGTCTTCTTGAGTTGGGTTACCTGAGTTCTATTTACCATCGTGCATTATATGCGCATGTTTTCATAAGTCGTAAAAAAACTAATACAACCTAAAAAATAATTATACCTATTTTATTATTTTCGAAGTTATTTGAGTTTAACTACCTAAAGTCGTGGACATCCCTAACACCGGCGCCTGCGCAATCCACCCGCGGTTTTGGACTGTATTCACTCAACAACCACGAGACGACCCGGACGTTATGCACCGCTGACCACGCAATTAATGAACTCCGTGAACAACATTAACATTTTTATCATATCAAAAAAGAAATATATTCACGAACACATTCAACGTGTTTAATCATCGTGAGATCGCTTAATTAACTCTTTAAATAGCTTACTTATCTTTTCTATAAATATTGTTCCTTTCAACTGTTTATCTTTATATGAGAGTGCTATTTATAGCATAATAATCAACTGGTTATCCTAACACTACGTAATAATGTAGTAAAAGTTGTCCAATTCATATGCAGTACCTACTGGTTTGGTTCAGTATTGACTTGCATAAAGGTACAAACATTGCGCAACAACAAATCTCTTACTCGAGGAAGATTTCTACGATTATATTGTAACCAGGCTTATCAAAGATTGCAAAACAATTTTCTATCATACATGGCAAATCAATATTCTTTCTATCTTTTCACATATGTATTAATTGTGTACAAAATACACCTTTTATTAAAAGCCCTTTGTTAATATTCGGAGACGTATAGCAATTGATATAACATCAAATTCTGTCTATTACTAGGTTACTTGTATGTAATGGTAATTCTGGTATCAATCAATCAATCAGCCTGTAGCGTCCTACTGCAGTGCCCAGGACTGACTACAAATCTTGGCTAATGGAAATTGGAGTCAAACGCATTACAACGGCCTTGTGTTTTTTTTTATGTTACAAAGTGTACAGGACGGTCAGGACGCTCACCTAATGGTAAGTGATACGCCTTACGATGACGGAGTTGCATTGGCTGTGACCAACAACTGATAAACAATTATTATTCTCCATCAACTCCGCACTGCGCCTGACACCCGAGACAACAGATGTTAGGTCTCTTATAACCCGGTAATTTTACTAGCTACAGTGCCCTTATCCCGAAACACAGAAGTGCAAAACACTTCTAATTCACGGGGCGATATCTGCCACTGCGGTGGACCTACCTAGACGACTCAGTACTGAGTCTACCATCTAGTCTTCATAATGCTTTAGTCGTGATGGCAAAATCATTATGAAGACTATCGTTATATTTATAAGATAATCACCGCGACCAATCGTCGATCGTGCCTAACTTAGCACAGGAGAGGATCCACGCGGGTCACCCATTCGATGCCCGACCTTTACAAATTACGATAGATGCTTCACTTTGCACGGTTGTCGATTGATGGCGCTAGTCGCTACCCTATCGAGTCCTCATATAGGTGGTAATAAATGTAAAGAATATCGATTAATATTCCGATTGAATAATCGACTGTCGGTCGAGTGTAACGCAGGCATTAATCCATCATGTCACGGGCTATTCGCAATGCAATAGCTAAGCATGTGATATGTATGAGTCGCGGGTTGCCCGCTCGCCCAGCGAAGGTGACCTGCTAACACCTCGGTGCTACATGACTAGAGACAGACTGTGAATGTATAGGGCCCTAGGCCTGTTTGGGGATATACAATCAAATGGACAGGGTAATTTTCGTATTTGATCAGTTAGTTGCGGCTCACCATTGTGAATGAATTTGCGTTTTTGTTTTTAATGGGCCACAGGGCTTTTTGTACACAAGACCCTGACAGTGAACCATAAGGCCTTTAGGTTAGATCCGGCTGGATACACATATTATAACTATTTTTTTTTGTATCGGAACATACGGAAATAATGTCAAATGCAACTTTACAAGATATAATATCTAAGTAAAAGGATTTATGGAACTAGCTCCTTATAAAGCAAATTATTTAAATAAAAACATGACGTAGGCTGACCCTCAACCATAGATACTAAGGTTTGGCGTTCCTCTGGATATAGTCTGCTAGGGATCGGTCCTTCGTCGTTAAGGTTTATGCTGCAATAATGAAGATGACGATGACCACATAGATCTAGATTAAAATCCATATTTGAAGAACAGTTTACAGATCACAATATTTGCAATATGCAGGTTTCGAAGGTACTAAACTGATACACAGCGTTTCCCTTGTTATATTGGACTAAATTATTAAAAAACATGTTTAACTTAGGTTCTTATATATACATATAGCAACAGTAGGTTGAAATTGTTTAATTAACTATAAATACATGATTACAGTTCTTATCGTGGGTGATATTCAGCGGCCGATTACTCATTCTAACCTACCGCTTCTGGTACCAGTTAATTAGCATATTGAGTGCATTTGCATATTCGTTTGTATTCCACTTACGAAAAGATCATGTTTTCAAGGTAGCGATAATTGTAACAAACATACCTTTAGCTCGTTACCTGTATAAGTCAACCATCATCTTGAATACAAGGTTTAGAAGTATTACTGTATTATATCTGGGTATTTTAGTTACCAAACACATATATTTTGTGGCGAAAACTTTACACAAATTAGATGGTGAGTAGCAACTTGTATACTGGATAGTACTATTGTCACAAACCTGCCTACCCAGTGTGGTAACCTAATCGGATCTACCTAAAGGCTTTATGTTCACTTCAGGGTATTGTGTACAAAAAAGCCCTCTGGCCCATTAAAACAAAAAACAAGTTCAGTATACTTAGTCCAAGTAAACCCATAATGTGAATGTAGGATCAATATCTGGAAAAGACCTATGTCAAGCACTAAGCAGAGACACTTATTGGCACATTTAAAGTTCAGAATCATTTCGTGATTTTGTTCATTAAGAAAAGCCGAGGAATGCACGTAAGATTCTACTTTATCATATGGTAATAATAATCAATTATAATTCCTTATTATAAAAATGATTGCCAGTGACGTATTTCAAAAAGGAGAACTGTTCTTTAGAGTTGTTTTTTGAAATTTACTTAAGAAAGGTGGCCATTCCCTGAATAACTTGGGAGCCCTTCAGCCATGCTATTTAAGTTTACCGTTGCATGGTTAACTTAGCATACATTATGTACTTTCTATGTGCGATGGCGCGCCTTAGACTAGCATAGCTATTTCCCTTGATATACATTTATTTATGTATGGTACACAAACAGAATACAGTCTTTACATGAAACACATTAAAATAAAACAGTTGACTGGACAGGACTGTAGCCCAGAGACGGTGTACACAGCGTGATTTCAGGACATTTTTAAAAATATAGTAGGCTATAATAATATTTAGAAAAAAGAAAAAACAGAGTACTAACAAACTTACAATTAATAGCTTTCCTAAGTCATTAAGGCTGAAGATATCGCTTTTTTATAACAAATAACATGAACTCATAATAAAAAAAACTTAATAAAACGATTTATCTACATCTATTCATACAATAATATGTCAGTAACTTGAATCATGCTAAGTTATTTAGGCAATATAAAGCCAAGCAAATATTGTATACAGTAGATTATTTCTATGGCCATAAAATCCATATTTGTCTCTTATTTATTTAAGCATAAGTTACAGTTAGCATAGTGAGTATTTTCTATTTGTTAATTAGGTCTTTTTATACAAATAACTTAAGATCGATAAGTTCCTAACCCTCCAGTTACTAATCATAGGATTTTTTTGATTATTAAGTAAGTAGATTAATAAAAAAATATGTTTTATGAAGAGCGTTGGTGGCTTAATGGTGTGGACTGTTGCCCTCCTATCGGGAGGACTGAGGTTCAAATCCGTCACGTACCAATTTGATTTCGAATTTTCAAAATTATATGTCCGT
Source organism: Leucinodes orbonalis (assembly GCA_019425675.1). Classification (NCBI taxonomy): domain Eukaryota; kingdom Metazoa; phylum Arthropoda; class Insecta; order Lepidoptera; family Crambidae; genus Leucinodes; species Leucinodes orbonalis. The sequence continues at coordinate 78,994 of PQWD01012290.1, forward strand.
TTTCCGACGCTCTTATGGTAAAGGAAAAATAATTTGAGGAAACCTGCGCACATTCAAAAGTTGTGCGTAAAGTCGGCCAATCCGCACTGAGCCCGCGTGGACAACTAATGCCTTAACACCCGCGTACGGGTAGGCTCGTTCCCCTCGGTGGAGACGTTGATTAAGCTGATGATGATGTTTTATTAAGAAAATTAAGGCCCGTATTCTAGAACGAGACTTAAGCGTTGATCTTCACTTGCGTAGAGTTAGAAAGGGATAGCACTCTATACAAAAGATCAACGTTGAGATCCGTTCTGGAATACAGGCCTTAGTAATCAAGTTTTTAAATGACCGGGCTATTGGCACAAATTATAAAATTCTTTAGAATACCTATATGATAAACCAAGATAAGAAGTGTTTGTTCCTCGAAACAATGCCGTTCAGGTATTTTCTCTGTACGTGGGTGGTCGGAATATAAAATATTATTGAAGTGAAAATACAAACGGCGACTACTCTTATTATTGCCAAATATTAATGTGTTACATTTCTTGGAAGCTAAAATTACAATTTCTGTGTCCAATGTCATCCGACTTGTACTCGTAAGTTGAAATTATATTTTGTGCATTCGCGTCGTATTGAACAATTACTTATTAATATAAATATATTTATGATATTATTTATTCATTAATATTTTAATAAGTAGCAGACATTCCAAGTGGTAACTGTCGAATATGATACGAAGAAGGGACCACAATTAAGGTTCCTTCTTTTCACATTTATTTATGAGATAATATTTTTATGCCGCTTATAATTATGCCTACAAAGCTAAACTAAAAACGTAACTAATAAAATAGTTATATCAAGGAAATCAATTCAACATAAAAATCTTAGTAATAAAATTAACAATTATTGAAAATGTAAATACTAAATGAAATATAATATATTATTTAACAAAATCGAAAAGTACGTCTGACCGAGGCAGGGTTTCCAAAACTCTGGCAGCATTCCCGCGCTGAATAGCAAAGCTAAATAAGGAAGCTGCCGGCTCTGGAGTCCCCTGTAGCCTCAGTCAAACGTACTTATAAAATAGTTAACGTATTTTTATAACTTCACATTGCCGTGTACATAGCTATCTATTTATAATGTAATCAGTTTTTTGTTTCTACACTAACTGTTTAACAGGATGCTAAATTACGCTATGAGCATTATCGACCCTCAACTCGTATCCATTCGGTTCATAATTGAATTCCTGCACTGATAGTAGCGATAACAAAAATAGCGTACGAACGAAATATAGTACGATTCACGAAAGATGACCACAAATACAAATTAATGATAGTGACTAAGACTAAATAATAAGGAAACTATAAAAATGATATATTGAAAAATGTCATGGGCTAAATAAGTGTGGTGTACACTAAACTAAATACAAGCTTTCCCACTGTTGTCGCCGTCATCGCACTTCCAAAGTGACCAAAAAAATCACTTCACCGCATTGGTCATCTTTCGTGCATGTTACTATATCAGTGAGCACATTAGTTCATTGTTTCATTGTTGCCTCCGCTCGTGTCCCCATTGACTGAACGCTAACAAGTTTGACATTTGACAACCGTACCGATGGTGATGTGGACGACGCAACTCAATCAAAACGGACAGCATATCGTCAGAATGGTCAGCTAGTATGATTAGCTTTTGAACGCGTCTGCTGCTAAATAGTTTGTATGATTCTGGCGTTTATCAATTCAAGGAGCTAGGAGGAATGACAGATTTTTATGTTAGCTGTGAACGAGACAGTCAGTGCGCTCACCTGATGGTAAGTGATACGCTTGACCATGACAGATGCAGTGCTGAATCAAGTTAATGACAATAAGTAGTCATTATTTTGCTTCAACACTACTCATCTCCCATCACCCGAGACGACAGGTTATACTCGATAATTTTACTACCTAGCTACAAAACAAACACTACTAAACAATGTATTCAAAATATTGCTGCTAATATAATCGTACGGGTTTGCCAACTGCTTTCCAGGAAAATTGGAAACCATTCAACTATTGGAATACGCAGTTAATACCAAATAGTGTGTTTAATGTTCCTTTGCGCAGTAAGACTGCTTTATCGCCTGCGTGGGAGTTGACGATTTGACAAATTTCAATTTGTTGTGTTGCTGTTTTACCTTGTCAAAATCACACCTACACCAGTATCATGCATTAATTGCTCCAAAATCCTTGTACAGTCGTTAAAGCATGTCTTCATTGAATATGACATGGTTCTATATTATAATTGCACTATCAATCAGTGTAAGGCGCCTTGAATTGACGGCACGCCTTATGCAGACCGTGAAGCCTTCTTGATAGCCCTTACAAGGTCCACTGGAACCAACAGAGGTCATTTTAGGTTGGTTAATTCGTTTTGCTGAGTACCTAATAGGTCAGATGTTTACATAATAATTAAATAAACTTGTTGCGATCAAAATAGCACCGTGTGATATTAATTTGCGTGTTAAAAAATCAAAATGAAACAGTCAAGTTTAATAGGTACTTTGTTTCAATTGATGATGGAGTCATAAATTTGTTTGCTCTTTTAAACAAAGACCACAGTTCAAGACTTAGGTAAGTGAAGGGATTCTAGAAATCATCCGTTTTCAATACATCATTTTTGCAGGTTTACTTTTCGTAGATGCTCTGAATTCCAAATAAAGGAAGTTTATTTATTTCCTCCTAAATTTGTAATGTAACGTACTTCGTCAAAATACAAATAAAGTATACCTAATGTAAAAAAAATGAAAATAGGAAATTTATTCAAATTCTTCTAAAGGTGATAAATGTCTTATTTATCGCCGTCACAACACAACATAAAATCTTAGACAAAAACTTAATGCTGTAGACTGACCAGTTCTGCTGATATATACTATAAGTAGTGGCCGCAGATTTTAGCGCACGTTTTCCGCCCACTAGAATGTTTGTCCACGCGTTTGTCATAGGGTTGTCAGATATTTGTAAATACCTATGTACTACTAGGATTATCTGCGATTTATTGTTTTAGGGCTCGATGGGATGAGGCTGAAGCTGTCAAAAAAATCTAGCGAAAAAAAATTGCCTGTGACGAAAATAATATTTGGTCTTGAAGAAGTTTATTTTAATAGAATATAAATTCTAAAAAAATATCTAAATAGTTGGCACACATTGCAGTCAGAAGTGATAAAAGAAAACAGTCTTTTTCGGGACCAATACTTGTTTCGTCTCTGGGCGTCGCGTTTATTCTGCTAGAATTTATCTGCCAGTTTCAGCCTCATCTCGATGGGCGAGCGTGTTCCGCAGACAATCTTACTAGTTAAGCACTAATTGTAATGATACATCATCGGATAAATAGTAGATTACCTTTGCAATTCATAATTGTTCTTAAATCTGATATTTTATGTACCTGAATAATTTTATCTTGAGTCCTATGTACATAGAAATGCACGTTCAGCTTTTGGTCACTGCAACTATCACAGAGTTAAGCCATAGTAATTCTCATTGAGCTCGTTTTGTTGACATGGGGCGATTTTTCTTGGGACTTTGTAGGTATCATAGTAATCTTAAACATCCACATCTGTAGGATATTAACGAGGCATAGAGTTAAACTGCGCTGAGGTTGACAACCTTATTCGCTTAAACATCAATAATACGCAGGCTTTACAATTACATATTTCAAATCGACATCTCCTACCATTTGCACTCTGGAAAACAATTACTGTGTCAAACTATTAACGGAACTACTTTTAAAGTTTAAAATCGATGATTTATTCTATTTCTATGCACTATGGTTTCCAATATTTAAGGCTCTTTGTAACCAACTGTACAGCATCCAAACTATGGCGTATCAAATGATGTAAAAAACTATGGATTCGTGATATGATCACCAAACAATCGAAAAAGTGTTCCGAATGCAGTGACAGCACACATATTTCAAATTTCGAACACATTTACCTAAACAAAAGAGTACAAACTGTACTCTCTTCGGCGGTTCGTTTTTGAGTCACGGATGGCGTATCTACCTTTATATATACAGAATATCATTGGGCATATCTAATATTAAAAGTATGTACTAAATTAATTATCATTCCGCCCTTTCAGTGGGTAACTATGTGGCAAACTGCACGCTGATTGCACAAATGCATGTGGGCGAGGCGCCCAGTCTATCGTCGTCTGCAATCTTTATTAATTATCACGATTACCACGTCTACTTATACCGAATCGAGGAATATTCCTATGGTTGATTTGAAATGTAAATAATTATGACTTCAGGTGTAAAGGCTTGTTTATTAAATAAAATGACAAGTCTTTTACAAGATCTTATATCTTTTCTTATTTTCTTATGTATTAATATACTGTTGCGCTTTATGACATCAAGAAATGATTCTTGTATAATAGTTGCGAATTAAAGAAGAGACAGTAAATGTTGTTTTTATGAAATTGTATTTTTGTCCATTTTGTAATCATAACTTCTAATGTATGTAAACGGGAGACCGGTATCCGAATTTATTCAAAGATTATTTTTCTTCATTGCATGAAACCCCTAAGCCCATTGAACGCCGGGAATATACACAATAGAAAATCTGAAGGTATTATTGGTAGTGAAAGGGTTAAACTACGCCCTTTACGGGTAGGCTCGTGCCCCTCGTTGACGACATATAAGCTGACGATAAATGAAATTCTCAATTTTATTTATTCTTCAAAATTGTTATCAACCAAACATAAACGATAAACATTGATAAGCATCTCACGACTCAATACAAAAATGCATGTCTTAAATTTGCAAAACTGCGACAGCCCTACAGCGAATGCAAGTGCAGTAGCTGCGCTAGAGTCAGCGTGGGTGAGGCGCCTGCGCCAATCGACGTCTGCCATCTTTATCAATTATTCACGAAATTATTAAAACCCGTCCGTTTATGGCGACTGAGCTCCTTGCGCCAAAGGTCAATTTGTCATCCATACAGCTGATGAGTATATTATAATGTACTCATCAGCTGTATGGATGGTGATGTTATTTTGATGTATTACCTATATTCTTGTAGTTTCATTGAAATTCACTCTGTAGTTTTTGCTTAAAAGTGTAACAAACATTTATTCTTACAAACTTTCGCATATATAATACAGTAGGCTGTATTAACCTTAACGAGAAACTAACGTACGCCTATGCTTGTTAAATTTCAACTAGCATACCCTACAAAAACATATCATCTCATTGCTATACGATGAGTAATTATGGTTCTACGATTAAACTCTAAAAACAACATGGCAATATAATTACAGCACTGTTCTCAGTAATAGCGAACACGTTACCAGTTTGCTAGTCGACTAGTCAAATAATACTACATTAAAAATAATACTTACTCATACTTTTGTCTTCTGATACATATTATTAAATATCACTCAGGAAAGAGCTTAGGAATTTTATAATTGCTCTTTCAAAATTATTCCACTACGCAAATATGATATATTTGTTATATAATATATTAAGTACTTATTAAACTAATTTAGAGGCCCAAATCATACATTTTTGAAATCAAGTCCAACGTCACTGTTGGCAGCAGATGTTCTTTACCCGGCAAGTGGCGAGTGCAATTGTCTTTCACCCTATTGTTTTTTATTATTTATTTTTATGTTAAAAAGTGTACAGGACGGTCAGGACGATCACCTTGTGGAGACACCGGACTATAGCAGAGCGGCGTTGAGGGAGACGAGATGATGAGACGAGAGTTGAAGAACTGATAGTTATTATTCTCCATCAATGTGTCACCCGAGACAACAGATGTCAGGACTCTTATACATTGTTGATCTAAATATACTCGGTAATTTTAATAGTAAAAGTCAAGTTAAAATGTCACACTTACAAAAAGTATCTTTCATGCTTCATGATACTGTTACCCGATGGTTTGCAATGAAAAATGGGGAACGTGTATTTAAATTGTTCACTCATTTAAACTAATTTAAAAAGTCTATTTTTAGCAAATAGAGCGATGTAGGGGTGTGGTAATAATTAAATAGCGTAGTTATTTAAGATAACTTAGTCGTTAAGTGAGAAATTATATCAAACAAGCTAATATAACAGTCGGATAAGATGATTAATATTAAATCTGATGTACATAATATCACACATGCATAACATATTTCTCTCACACATATGCGACATTTATCCGTACTTCCGTAAGCATATAACCATGTTTCAACCAGCCATATTAATGTGTGTGTTAGGAGTTATTAAATTACAATAATTGCTTTTAACAAGAATGTGTTATAGAGCGATATAAAAACATATTTTTTCAACCAATTTGACCGTTTGCCAACTATTTGAGTTAAAGAAGTCATTATCGTGATGATTATGTCGTTGGGGAGAATTATAAAGTAGACTGGAAAATATATCAAAGCTGTTGTTGTGTTCGTTACTTACGATTTTCTACGGATTACCTTTTGTAAGAATAAAAATTTATTGTTTACTTAATAGATTTTCTAGAATTATGTTTGATTTAATCATATTATTATTTCTTTTAGCGAGAAAAACCTGCGTTATAAATACTCCTGGGCAATATTTGTCGCTAAATATAATTCATACTTTTACGAACTAATGCTGTCTACGGAAGACCAGCGTCAGGACTTTCGTGGTAGTTCTGATAATACAGAGTAGATTCAATTTCAGTCCAATTACGAACATATTAATTTTTTATTTTTATTTATGATTAGCCATTTAATTTTCTGGATAAATTTTACTTACTAAAAGCGTTTGAATAATGTTTGAAATAATATATTTTGTGTCCATTCCTAACTAAGAAAAGCGATTATTTCTAAAATGCCAGTTATATATCACTTCATGCGTACCTTAAACACATTAACTTCTTTAGCGTTGTAGAAAGATGTTAATGCAAGCTTTAGTTCTAGAATAAACGACGAACAGAATCAGTGTCCAAAAATGAATTCCCCACAACTAACCCTATAAGGACACAAACCTACACAAACGCTGCGTATTATCCCTATACAAAGGACGCATCACAAACGTTGTCGATTATCAGATTTATTAATTAGTTGCGTTGTTTATATTGTACAGTTGTCCTTAATGTATGCAGCAGACGCTCGCGACAACATTCCGTAAACGAAAACAATGTGGACTAACGTATATAGGCGCCGGCGCACACAAGCCACAGCGCATGTACGTTCAGTGACTTGAATAAGAGATTAATAAACGCTAATTTAGGTGAGAACTTGTGCAGCAAAAATGTCGTGCGATTGCCACCCTCATTGTAGACGGACAATATATAGGTAATAAAGCGTCATAGTAGTAATAATAACAAACTATCCTGGTTGTTACTAACCGGCCGATGTTCCACACAATTAATGTTAACGAGTGCATATTATAAATTTTAACAATATGAATCTTTCAATTATGAACAGAACAGTACATGCTCGTGGTAAGTTCTTGTTTTGCTAGAGGTAAATAGATCGTAACTTTCATAATAATCAACACGTGTATGCGTTTACTACTTATGCAGTTATTATTATTGATTCCGATTGACCGATTCAATAAACCGTATAGTTAAATATAAAAAATGCATTGATTAGCTGTTAGTCGGTTGCACTGTGACACACACGCTATGACTTAGTGTATGTAAATAAAAATAGCCTCGGTGATATATTATCCAGGGGCATATTATTTAAACTGTTGTAATTATTATATTTTCGCATAGCCAAGGTTTATACTATTGTTTTAAATGAGTGTTTGTATAATACTTGTTTGTGCACTATTGTACATCTGTTCTACCTTTTTACTTGAATGCTCCAAGGTTAAGCCTGCTGTGAAAATGTTGAGTATGTATTATCGCAACTTCAAAATAACTTGATAAAATAATAATTTCATCAATTGTTTGGTAACTCTGGTAATTCTCTCATATTGTGGTAGGCTTTGTTGATGTAAGTAAAGATAAGGCACTATTTAATCCTTCTTAGCTTAATCACTATAAAGTGGCGACTTATTTAATTTAATTATTAGGGTTAGTGTAAAATATTCAAAGAAAGCTTATGTCATGTGAAACATAATTTTTATGTTCAACAAGGTCTAAATTGTCCTCGTAACAATTTTTCTATCTCTACAAAAGTTTTTATAACTAATCAGAGTTCAGCGCAATCGAAAATGCCTATTCATTTGACATTTCAACATGTTTCAAACAAACAACATTGGTTTGTTTACTGGTCGACAAATTTCCAATATGGCCGACACAAAGCAGTCCCGACATAGTCTCTTAAATATTTTAATACGGCCCCGCTGACTCAGCGAATTTCACGCCTCTTTCTGTTACGGCTCATTATAATTTTTATTAAAATAAAACTCCGTTGTTTCGATTTTAATAAGGTAGTCCGCCTTTGTTTGTGTGTGTAAGGCTCAGTGTAAGGTAGGTAATGACATTTGTTCTATAAAGCAGGAGTACTATAAAATACTCAGTTATGTCACGTATACTTTCCATGTTTAATTGTTGAAGTACTTACAACGCATGAGAAATTTACCTTTTTTACAGTGCTGTGTTTACTGCCGATTACTAAGGAATGCCTTCACTAACACATGAACGCATCAGTTTAGCAAATAATAACTCCCTTCGTTCATAGACTGAAGATTCTCGTATAATGAATCAAGTCTCCGGTAAACTTATTTGCTCATACGGCGTGCGTGTGTTCAATCATTAAAATCAAAAACCAAACCTAACATAGCTTCCACCGATTACGCGAAATTACCATTGTAATATATGAATGCATAATAATGCTGCAAGTTTCCCTTGGGATGCAATTAAACCTATTATGAATGTAATTTAAATGTATTAATGTAATTATACAATCAATTGTAAGCCGCTCAAGTGAGGCTGCACGAATTTATAGGTTCTAACATTGTTGGTTTTACGAATCGAATCAGAACCAGAGGAGTAAGTGGTTCTCATAATATAGTTAGGTTTAGTCTTCTTACCAGTTTTATAAGCATTTTTATAATAAACCATAGGTAGTAACTGCTTAATCACTACAAATTATGATCTTAAGAACTGCTTGGGTAAAATCAGAACATGAAAACAACAACCGCATACACATATTGAGACCGTGCCAAAAACATCAAATAACTCCTTAACAAAATGCTGCATGACTATAAGCTGCGGTATCTGGAACTTATTCAAAAAGGGTAAAGAAGAGACCAGGCATCATAATGTCCCAAACATAAAGGATGCGAGTGATTCACGCGGCGAAAGCAAGTGCACTTGCATAGCTGACTCACCGCGTTATCTCACTTTTACGGTTGTACCACGCTTCTGTTAACATTAAACACGCGTTTTGTTGTTCCATTTTATCAATTACGCAGCGGATGTTGGTGCATCGACAGGAATATCAATTGCATTCGTGTGCCTAAATGAACCCGTTGACACGTCTAGCGGTGCAAAATTGTTACACTTTCAGGTCGAGCCGCGTTGAAAACTCAAAGCGAAAAGATCTGAACTTGAATTTATAACTAAGCGACGTAAATTCGCCGCAAACGGCAAAGGTACGCCATAAACAGCAACGTTATTTTATTGATTTCTTATCTGCTAAAAAGATGCGTACCGCCCGTTGACGAAGATTACGCGGATGTTAATTGATGATAAATATGAGTGACGCGCGGCCCTAATGCGATTCAACGATAAGCCGTAGGAAAACACAGAAACTCAATTAAGAAAAGGTGGCGTTATCAGAAACGGCAAAGGTGGATGTAAAAAGGGCGAAAAGGACAAGTGGACAACGTTGGCTTGTGTTGTTATCGTGAGCTCTCATTTGTCGCCGACCATTCCGGGAATGGCGTCGGCGGATGGCCTAATTGACTTAGTCGCCCACATTGTATCATACTACCATTAACGGGCGACGTCTAGGAGCCCCTTTTGTTCTCAGTGAGACGGACAGGTACATCTACCTGTTGAGAATTTGCCAACAAGACGTTTTTTTCTGGTAATTTCCCAAAAAATTTACCTGGCCCCTTTCTACCCCACTTAGCGAGGCGTCTCTTTGGATTGTTTTGGAATCTACTTCAAGTGCTGTAGCTAATTACAGTTTGCCATTAGTGTGTCGGAGTAAGTGATTAATAACTTCTAACGTATCGAGAAAATTGCCTCGGTTAAGCGCTACCAACCACCGATTTCTATACCATACTCGGTGCTCGCTAATTGCTTCACGTGCGTGGTCTTTGAATTGATTTATTTACTTTAGATGTCGTCGACATCATTAGTGTAAAATGTTAGAATTTAAGTGTTCTTATTATAAGTTTAAAAATATACTTCTCCTTACATTTAGCGTGCAGAATCCTATTAAAAATAATTGACACTTTGAGTGCCGCCTTTTTCCTGGATTAGACTTAGGTACTTTTTCAACTTAATTCAAAGGTACGCAATGTAATTTTATTCTTTTAAAAAAATAGTGTATTAGAAATTGCAAATAAAAACTAACATTGCAATATTCTAGTTTGAGTAATACAAACGAAATTAGTATTATATCACAGCGGGAACGAATAGTAGCCCACACTAACGACTTGTGCTCTATTGTCAAACTTGGGCTATGTTTGCATGAGTCACCAAGTACCTGTCAACGAGTCCCTTCCCACCGCACTTCATCATACAATGTCACTTTAAGTTCCTTGGACACTCATTATCCTTTAAGAACTTCAAA
>PQWD01012291.1:0-25344 GCA_019425675.1 Leucinodes orbonalis
AATGATTGTTAGATTATGGTGGCCGCTTATCGTTAAAATTGATTTTCTGTAGAGATGAAAGCTTATAAATTAAATAAGAATATTTCAATTGGAACATAAGTATCTTATGCGCTCTACATGTCCCTATCCTCCTCCTCATTTGGAATTATAAGTATTCCGAAGACATATATACTGGCTGCTTACCGTTAATGTTGGTTGTCTGTTGAGATGTAAGCTTACTTCTCAAGGAAGATAAAAATCAAATACGAATATTTTAGTAAGAGAATATAAGGATCTTATGAGCTCTACATGAGGGGCTTTCACATGATCCCCAAATTAGAATTATTATTTTTCGATAAGCCAGATTGGCTGCTGACCGTTGAAATTGGTTGACAGTTAAGTTGGGAGCTTATAATTTAAATAAGAAAATGACAATAAGATACCAATACTTCTATTAAGATCTTTGTTTTTTACATTCAGGGCCCTTATGTAGTCCTTAATTTGGAGTTATTTGTGTTCAGTGGGCTATAGTGGTGCTTGCCGTTGGTTGTATGAGGCTTTGTAGCAGAAAAACGCAATGGCCAGCGACAAAAAGGTTGTTAAGTTGTAAGCTTTTCAAATACTAATATTTCACTAAGAAATCACAATGAGTCTGAAGTAATTAATAATAAAAATATTTAAATATATAAATTTCTTAAATTCTATCAATCAGCATCGGGCCCGCGTGTGTCGCGTACAATATCCCCATGGCTATGCTGTGGAAGTGGTAGGCATGCATCCTGCAGTGGCACATTAGAGGATAATGATGATCTTGTACTCAAAACTCCAATAATTTCTGCATTTAAACTTTGTTATATCGCTTGGTACCAGTTCACTCAAGATTCACATTAATTAAAATGTTAATGCAAGCAGCCGTAACAACGAGTTATCTTGTGTGTGTAATAAATTTATTAATTGCTTGTTAAATTCATTTTAAAATTAAAACCATACAGATATAACAGACTTGGGCTCTAGCAGAATAACAGCGCTGCCGTGTCCGTCCACTTTTGTATAATATAATATAACCGCACAAACACGATAGCATAAGCCGAGACATGGCGCTTTTGACCACAAAATTTTAATTCCTGTTAAACCTACTTACTTTTTTATTTCTCTTTTTAAATTGTTTTATTGTATTGTCCATGCTATGTCATTGTAAAATTTTTTGGTGAAAAATTTTTTTTTCTTTCTTTCATGTACACAAAAAAATATATAGTCAGTTCTGAAGGAACAGAGAGGCGTTAAAAATCAAATATATACGTTAATGGATTTATTCGAGCATTTAGCGCAAATGCATATTATTCAGTAAAAGTTAGCTACAGGTATTTTTGATTGTCCGAAATTAAACCTTTTAAATCACTTTTTGTGAGTTTGGGACGCATGAATTAATTTTATTGCGACTTTAATTGAAATATTTAACTTCGAAGAGTCTCAATTGTGTGAGAGTGACTTATCGCATAAAAAGGAAACGTTTTGTTAACTCTAGTTCTGATGATGTTGTTGATTTGACAAGTGCAATCGCCTATTGTTTAAATAAAAGGGTCAATTTTCACGGGTTGTTAGGACATACAGGTTATGCTGTTGTTTTATTAGCATATACAGAGTGCACGCCACTATACCATTATAAGCATATATAGAGATGCGGTCCCCTTTTTTTTGTTTTAAAAGTTTAAAACCACATATTTAAAGGTTTTATACCCTTAGCAGCCCGGATTATTTAAAGAGTGAGAAAGTACTCACACTCATTGTTTTATTATCTCTACCATATTTAATACTCATCATTTTTAGATGCATATTTTCACACTTTTATCGACATGAAAATAATAATAAAAGAACAAAGTAGATGGTTAGTTAAACTACCTACAACAATTGAAAATTACTGACAATAGTGTGTAGCAAAACCTCTTCAAATCGATATTTCGCCGCTGTGTCTAACATCCGATGAGCTATTGGTATGAGCCAATTCAGCATTAAAGCCCTGTGATAGGTGTTTTAATCTTCATAATACAGTTAGTAATTCTGGCCAAAGGAGTAAAACTATGTTTGCAGACGTATCTTACTAATGGATGTAGATATACTTGAGATAGGATTGTAGGCGAAGCTCATAGCGCAAAAACCTAAGTGTCAACTCAAAGCACGAGTTAAAAAGTTTTGTATTTCAAAGTTGAGGTAAATTTAATTATTTAGTAAAGGGATTTGGTCAGAACCAAATAATAGCATAATCTCATATTGGCGAATTCTCAAAAACCAAAGTATCTCGTCCGCCAAAATGTCTGCTTTCTCTGTGTTTTAAGTTGCTTCACCATAAACTTCAAACAACTCCCTGCTTCACAGTAATTTATCTTATAATAAAGCTCGAAACTGCCCAAATTAAACTGTAAAGTAATAATATTTCAAGAATATTAGCAACGCATTGTTCGTATAACAACTTATTGCACCACTAGTACTACTACCTAATTGATAATTTTTATAAATATGCCGACTACCATAGTACGTAATCATGTTTTATCTAAATCCTCTAATATAAAAGTCTATATATCTCTACCTATATCTAAATATTACCTGCATATATTATTCTTTCTATAAACACACCTGCAACATATCACCGAATCTTCGTCATTAGTGTGCCAGTGGGCCTGCATAAATCATTTTTATTGCGTTCATTGGTTGTAACTTTTATGACACATGGATCCTTTAGTGCGCGTATAAAAGCTGATGCCGTATCCGTGCTCGTCGCTGTTATGGTATGTGGTAATGTCGTAACAGAAGCGTTGTTTTCGTAGACTGGGACGGTTACGCGCTTGGCGCCCACACGTGCGCCGGCGCATTCGCGGCCGCCGCGCTCCGCACGCGTGACATACGCCACTGACTCAACGCACAAACAGTCGTAACAACACTTCCACATTAGTTATTAAAAGTTCTCGAAGCTTGCCATGTAAAATTAGAGACTTAAATATTTCGTTATGGATCTAAAAAATAAATTTACTATGTATTCGCAAAAAAAAAACATCATATAGAGACAAAACTTTACCTAATTGTTTAGAATAAATTAAGACCCTATTATTTCTCTGAAAAAGAAAATACACTATTCGCTGTTAACTTTCACAATAAGGCACAGTAATATTTACTCAATACATCATTTCTTTCAAGAATTCGCATTAAAAATGGTAAATTTCCATCCAAGGAAACTATCTATTTGTGGAGCAAAATGTTGGCGTATCGGTTGTAATGTAGGCAGTAACTCTGTCGCCCGCAAGAACGGTGTGTTTGTTTTGAGGAATCGCAAACAAACGCATAATTGTTCTCAGAAACCAAACTCGTTCACAACATGTATTACTGGGCATCGCAGGAGGAAATTAGCTTATGTGAATGTTTTAGATATTTTTTTAGAGATGACTACGTCTTTGATGTTTGTTAGTCAAGGAAATCTTTTAAGTCAATCTTATATGTTGTGCCATAAAATTTAATTTTAAAATAGCGTAAAACTCTTTTTAATATACAAGCAACTTGTGCAAGTAAGATGAATAATCTAATAGTGCTGTACTATTGTTATTAATTTCTCAATGTTGCAAAAATCTCAAATTGAAAGCCTTGACGATCGGTGTTACTCCGGTAATATTGCATTTTATACGGCATTGTCATAGACAGTACCTATTCGACAGTTTATGGGTGGCAGTTAAATATACCCTGTCTCGGTTTGTCGTTACAAATAGAATTTTGGCACTGACTGTCTGTGGTTGTGTAATTCACGTATAAACCACTTGTTGAATTCTTACTATCTGTTCACATAGTAATGCGCCCGTATTGCTTTGTCAATTATGGACATTTTCTTAATAACTTTTAAAGTAGGCTGAAATCTGGAATTTTTTCCCTTGGTATTCGTTATTTTAATAAACTTTCGTAATATTCCTAGGGAATTTTACAAAGTATTAAATATAAACAGTGTCACAAATAATTGTTAGGATATGTTTGTACTTCTTGTTGACTAGTGATACTAATTATTGTACGATGAATGATGATGACTAACAGTAGTGTATAGTAACATTTAAATAAGTATGTTTAAAAAAGCAAATGCTTTACTTTTTCTTTGACGAATCTTCATATGAACTGGTAATTAACCGGCCTCGTTCCATATACCACCTTGACCTCGTTGCTTTATGATCTAAGTACTGTCCGGTTTGTTTTTCTTCATGGCACATCAAAATCTGAGGTAGCAGCATCGCCGACCTGCTATAAATTAAGCTTATATTGTTCTTTAATTTTATTAAAACAGTGTTTGCTATGTCGATCTAACAGATTATGCCCTAGATTCATTTTTACATTTTACACTATTCGAGCTTCTCCATCAACGTTAAATATTTTCTTTATTGAAATACATTTTGACAACATTCGGGAAAAACCTTAACATGTTTTACCTATTATACTTCATTCCATCCAGTTAAAGGCTGCGACTGCGTTAGGGTGCCCCTCTCAAAGATTAAGGCATTTGCATCGTAGGCATATAATAGAGCGAAAAATTATGAAGCATACAATGTTTCAATCGACGTGCATGGAATTATATTAATTGAAGGAATTTAGCATTTTGTATGTTAAGTTATTGCGAGGTCAAAGACTTATTTAAGGAAAAGTATTGTTTTATTACAATACCTTTACGTAATAAAATACTAAATGAACTTCCTTTTATTTACGTCCTTATAAAGTATACGTGTAGTTTTTCTTATGACATATGTAATACGTCACTAAGTTGAATAAAAACCCAAATATGTACTCAATAATTTGTTTGAATTGCAGTTGATACAGTTAGAGTTACGAATGCCCTATTTTAGTTGTTCCTTATTATTTGTTGTGGGTGTGGTTATATTGTAATCTTATCCAGCTTTAATGTGCTCCAACGAGTAAATCTGCCATTCGAGCTCTGCAACATTGACAACCCATGTGGTGTAAGGGTTAAGCCGTCGGCTATTACACTAAGGGTTCTGGGTTCAATACTCGAGCAGTCCTACATTTTCACTCTATGTTTAATATGTATGTATTTACAAAAAAATATATAAGTAAGAATATCCGTTGTTTAGTACCCATATTACAGGGTAACTAAATGCTTTGAGGCTTGATGGCGCTGTGTGAATGTCAGTGCATAATTATTATTATTTATCGTTTTAAAGGTTATTTACCTTGCTTAGCTTTATTGGTTACTTAGTTTTTCACGTAAATTACTTTCACTATGCATCTTTCACATCGAATTCGAACCCACGACTCCAGATTGCGCTGCAATCGAAACGCTTGCACTATGGAAGGATTCAATTTCTAACCTGAGAAAATGCTACCCAAAATAACCTGAGGAAATCATTCGATTTAATCAAAGCTAGTCGTTTATAAACGGCTTGAATAATTGAAATGCTTGCGCGGTTTACGTTGGTCCTATCGATGGGTTTGTATTGCCAAATGCATTACCAATAATGACAGCAACTTATAAGTGTACGAGTGTTGGCTCTGGAACGCGCGTTTAGATTAACGCTCCCGTGTCGTATGCCGCGAGACAAACCATATGAACCGTATTACCGTTATCTATGGACAGCATCTTGGATCGGTGACAACTGGACGCTAACAAACCTCTTGTGTCGGTGTCCTGCACTAGTCCATAGGATACCGTTGTAGCTATGTACTAATAACCAGGTAATTTTGATGATTGAGATGTTTAAGTCATTCTTGCAAAAGTGCTGTGCTGATGTGAGATAACTAAATGGCGGGGAGCTATGATTAAACTGGTTTATGTTACGATTTAGCAACTACAACTATCATCCCTTTTTCGGGCCTACTGGGTTGTCTATCTTAAAGCAAAAGTAACCTTTTAATTTATATTACGGGCGCGATTTAGACTAGTCACATGTCTAAATGTCGCTTATATAACCATAGTTTTATGATTAACTATATTTTCGATGTCTTGGTATTTGAACTATATTTAGAATGGAAAAAAATAATATTGTGACACTGTTACATGAAATGGACGTATATCGGCCACCTTTCGACATAGTTCCCATTGCGACACGTTTACATTTTTCCTCGTGTCGCGTAAGTGTCACGATAAAAAGGAATTTCATTATTTCCAATTTTAATAACATGTCGTTGTTTTATAGCTTGTTGGATAAGAATTAATAAAGCTTAGCGATAGAGGTTCTGTAACATTTACATATAACTTGACAACTAACTTCAGCGCCGATTGTTTGTTGTTATTTTTAATATAAATAAATAAATACTTCTTAACCCCTTAAACTGCAAGAATCTTATTTAACCGACATAGTCTAGTCAGTATGGTACTGACGGTTAAAATGTTAATTAAGTGGTATACAAATTGACAAGGGCATTCAAAATAAGCATAAACTCGGCGTCGACAATCGAGGGCGTACAATGTGATTCCATTAAACAGTCTCTTCGATAAATGCGTATCCATCGCTTAACATTCCCAAATATATTCTAAAATAAAGTGTGTTTCAGGCGGAACGGCATTGGGTGCCGCTGCTATTTGGAGTAGCCTATCCGGCCCGTGTCACGTAGTCAACAAGGAGTTATTAATCTTATGTATTAAGAAGACGAAAGATTTGTCTGTAAAATTTATATAAATTTATTATGTCTGTGACTATTCAAAATTTAAATCAACTGGCTCAAAATCGAATAGAAATACGCATGAATGTATTACTCAAATGAATATTCACATACGAATACTATTTTGACTGAAAAAAAAGTTAAAACTCCGCCTGGATAACCTTATGAGGCTGTCCAGCCGAAGTTTCATTAATTCATTACCTTAGTTTCATGAAGCTACAGCGGGTTTAATCACGGGATAATGTATATTCTATGTATTGTATTACAGTTTTGGATACTACAGTTAACTAGTATAATCACTATTGGTTATAGTTAATTATTTGCATTCACATTTGCAACAAATTCTGCAGAACTGTTATCTGATGTAGGAAGATTCTAAATTGCCTTGTCCTGTATACCATTACTAAGTATAACATTTTCCTTGACGTAAGAAAATCTTCATGTCTATTTTATCAAAACGAGAATTTTGACGTCATTGTTTTCAAATGCATGTAGAGGCACGCACTTGCTGCGTGATTCATGTAACAGAATTCGTTGCTATCAATTTCTATGGCTTACATTATACTTAACATAATAAACTGTATCTCATGTGTACTGTTAAGTTCAAAATGAAGATGCATAAATAATGTTAGTATTATATATATTTCTTTATTTTTAACTAAATGAATTAACTACTTTTTATTTTTACCTACTTACAGCTACTTTACAAGTTGTTGATTATAATTCAATTGAAAGTCTTATACAAACTATAATTTTATGTCGAGGAAACAAAAAGTTGCACATGTTTTATAGTTTGATCGTTTAAACGGGCAGGTAGTCATAATAATAAACATTTTGATAGATCCATACTTTAACGTATTGTGTTTTCGTCGAGCGGTTCAGTATTGGTAATATTTTCACAGTGCGACCCTGGATGTACGGAAATAGCATTTCTTTTTGTATGCATCTTCTTGTATACTATTCGTATAAAGATTTGTTAGTTGACACACCGGCGTGCATTCAAGCAGGTCCAAATAATTTTGTTAATTGTGTGGGTTGGCATTATGCTTATCAATTTTGTCTGTGAGCAATTTGTTCTGACTTTAAGAGAAGATTCCGATTATAACGGCATTAAATATTCTAATCTTGAGTAAGCTTTTCCGTTATGCAGCGTGGAAATGAAAAGGTCACGTAATTAGGTACGCAAATTTTAATTTGACATTATGAACTTATCTTTAAGGAATCGTTTATAGTCTTCTTCTGAGTTAGAACGTTATAAAGGCGCTACATTTTTGCGACCTGCAGGCCCATCGTGTTTTTTGTGTAGTTACAATATCCTTGCGATCCTGTAATAGTTGACATTTTCGATATTCGGTATTTCCATAAGTTCAATTAAAAAAAAAAAGTAATTTTGTGTGTTAGTATAGTTACGCAATAGCTGTCAAAATTTAGCACGATCGGCCTGCAGATTGTAATAAGGAGGCAAGATGTTATAACTGTGATTGTCTATCAGTTGTTGGTCTCCTTCGATGGTCACTTAACATCAGGTGAGCATCCTGACCGTCCTGTACACTTTGCATCATAAATTAATATATAAAAAAGTGTAATGGGGGCTTTACTTCAAATCTTGTAAACCTGATAGTTGGCTAACACCTAAAGTTTTGGGACCTATTTTTATAAGTAAATCTACCAACTGCCGCCGTCGTTGAATGGTCTGAGCCTTGAGTTTGGATCGCTGCATGATCCGGTAGTCGTGGTTTCGATACCCGCACGGGGAATTGGCATAGTGAAAGTCACGGTTCGATTTTCCCATGTTAGGTTAGGTTACACACAGCAACATTGCAGGCTGTATCATCTCCGTATATAATAAAGATGATCCTGTGCCTAGGGATGTCACGTTGGTCCCAAGTACTGTCTCACCAATCCGCATTGGGCCAACGTCGTGGGTAACGGCCCACAGATATCCGCATATATGTGGGGTAACAGCCCAATATCCCCGTAAGCAGAGGGACTGCGGTGTGTGATATTTGTTATCTCTCGTTCTCTTCAACCTATCAGTCTACTGCCAGGCATAAGCCCACCCATTTGATATTTGTGCGAACGTGGTTTGTTTTAAATTGTTGTTTGGCAAAACTTATATTGATCACATTGCGAGACACTTATTTCAATACCTATAACTCTTGAAAGGGAGTAATTTGCGTGAATACATACAGCAAACTCTGACACAATATGTTTGCCAACAATAATTACCGACCGACGAAGACAGCGCGTAGGCACCGCTGGGTTTTCTAATGTGTGCATGTATTTTTGTCTATATTCCACTAATCAATTCTTGACTATTATTATATTTGATGTGTCTAATGCGTTCGCTCATTGTCTCATTTGATTTTAATTTGATGTGGTATGAAAAAGCTTTAGTATGTGCGGCGATTTTTCATGTACTTATTAACATTGTTTATTATTATAAAACCTCCATGTGTTGGTAGGATGGGCTCCATTTTCATTGTACCTAATAGCAAGAAATAACACATTACTTGTACAAAAGGCAGAGTGCTTTTTTGTGTATTCCATTTATTTCATTAGTTCAACTAATGCGTACTTGTACTATATGATATCCAGCAAAAAAGCTCCTGCCCCTCGGTGGGGACTGCACTGATGATGATGAATCTGAGGAAGATTTGTGACGGGCGGATACTGATAGCAGAGTATCAGTTAAATGGTCCCGTTTTTACTCTTTGGTTACTGAAAGGAAACCCTTAAACACATTCATTACGGTAAAAGGCCAAGACATTACATAAACATTGACTATTATGCTTTTGACGTCAAATATTGCGGTGGCGTTTGGCTTCGTTAAGCATTCAGTTATATTCGATTTAAATGAATTGGACAACTATTAGTTACATTAATAATTTATGTTCACTGCACCTGCGGGAATCGGCATCTCCGCTTTAGACATGTTAATTCTGTACAAGTGACTCAGGGGCCGGTTGCAAGCCAACTTTCGTAATATTACGCCCATTCATGGTGCATCAGCCAAAGCGATCGCGTAAGGTGGATTTTATAATTGGAATGCGTCGCGCATAAGGAGTTTTAATTGTGTCAGTGTGCACGTGGCCGCCGGAAATGCCGGGTTTGTTTAGCTTGCAAATTTATTTCTGTCGGCACGGTGTCATCTGGGGGCGTCACCCTGTGTGGCCAGTGCAGCCGGGTGCTCTTGGCGTTGGCGTTTCGGTGCGGTTTCGCAACGTATGAGATGCAAGTTGGTGGATACCAACGGCGTTACACATGTTGCGGTGGGCACGAACTGAAAAAGATAAATGTTAATTGGTGTCTTGTCTATTGATCTGTATCGTGTGTAATCTTTCAGGTTATTTGATGATTAATGATTTGTTTATTTAATAAATATTAAAACTTTTATCAAAATTAATTTCATAGTTCAAGTACTGACCTATCATTTTTATGTGTTTGTATCTTTGTTAATTTAAAATTTTACTTGCTCGTATAACAGGGTTATTATGACTAAATTTTGTTAATTGAATGAATATTTGAAAATAAAATTATTAAATTTCACTGGTCGATGTTGCTCGTCGCAGACTTCACGCACAACCTTTGAATTTCTTCGTAGGTATGCGCAGGATCCTCAAGATGTTTTCCTTCACCGTAAGAGCGTCAGTTAAACGTACATATAATTTCGAATATTCGAAAATACATTGGTACGTGGCTGGATTTGAAGCTGCGCCCTTCAGATCGGAAGGCAACAGTCCTCACCAATGAGCCACGTACGCGTTTCATTTGCAAAAACTGCAATCTTGATAATACCACGAACTAAAATACAGTATCATTTTAAATTGCCATATTTCTCTCAGTACAGTACTTAATATAACATTAAGCGTCATATTTACAACGTAAACGTTTTACGGATTATGTTCTCCTTTAAGATAACATAAATGCCAAGCACCTGCTAGCCGCGGGCTGCGCGCGCGTCCAAGATCAACAAGGTATTAACTACATGTCTTGCAACAAAATTGTCCTAGCACAAATAGTTTAATGTGAGAATTCGTATCACTTGCATCACTGCCAATGTTTTAATCGTATAAAATGTTTGCTAAGAGTATTTGGCTGTGGGGAGTTCAGACCGTTACCACGTGGGCCCAATGTGGAATTTTTGAATGGCCAAGTGTTGGAATGAAAGTACTTAAAGCTCACAAAAGCACGTCAAAATATCGTAAAAAACGAAAAAGAAATGATACAAAAGTAAAGTAAAAGTGAACTTTGATACGTGATAACGCTTTAGCAGTTTTGGCCGGTTGAAAAACAGCAAAAGCTTTTAACAATTATAATACGTTGAACACTTAAAATATCTCTTACATTACGATTTACGGTAGCCGAGAGAAGTAAATCCATCATCATCATCATCATCATCAGCTCATTAAACGTCCCCACCGAGGGGCACGAGCCTACCCGTATAGGGTGATTAGGCCTTAGTCGTCCACGCGGGCCCAGTGCGGATTGGACGACTTCACACACAACCTTCCAATCTCTTCGCAGGCGTGCATGAAGGTTTCCTCACGATGTTTTCCTTCACCGTAAGAGCGTCGGATAACGTACATATATTTTTCGAAAATTCGAAAATACATTGGTACGTGTCGGGTTTGAACCTCAGCCCTCCCGGTAGGAAGGCGACAGTCCACACCACTGAGCCACCGACGCTCCATAAATCCATGAATTACCTATAATCGGAAAGCCTTCATATAGTGTTGGAACCAAAGGCTTAACCTTTGTGTTGTATCCGGTCGGCAATAATTCCTTAACTAGCATTTTCGTTAACCGCATACTCCAATTGCCATCTCCTCCATGATGTGTCTGAAAGATTAGAGCAATGCGCAAGGGCGTTATAGGATGGATGGTTAATTGGCTTTGATTTTAGTTTTACCTTTAGAATTTATCTACGCCATGAATCCCCGTAGTATGGGACATCCTGTGGCGCGGTGGTCTAATGACTTGCGAAGGGTTGCCGGCAGGGGATGGATGCGAGCTGCTTAGGATCGCAATGGTAAGCGTTCTTTGGGAGATGCCTATGTTCAGCAGTGGACGAATGTTGGTTGATTGATTGATGAATCCCCAAGTAGTTTCCTGCACATCTGCACCAGAAAAGCGGCCATCAGACAAGAATGGCAACGTATTATTTGGCGACCCACTAACAGCTGAAATGACGACCACGACCACTCTGTCAAGAGTGCAACGACGAAGAAGAAGATATCCCCATCCTTCGCTTTCCTCAACCAGCTTCTACCAGCGACCTTACGCAAATCGTCGGTCCATCGAGCCGGAGGGCGTCCTTCGCTACGCTTGCTAAGACGCGGCCTCTTCTCCAGAACTCATCTGCTCCAACGCCCATCGGATCTGCAACATGCGTAACCAGCCCACGATTTCTGTTGCGAAATGAAAACAATTGAGGTGTTATAATTGAAGTTCAATTGGTAACTAAGCAACGTTACCAAATAAAATGCCAACTTGGGTCTCGAAATGCATATTAGTTAGGCCGACGATCGCGTTCTTTGGTACACCGCCAAAATTGCCGATCCTTTTGGCTTGTCGATACGTTCGTAGTGCGACGGCGAAAATAATGTCAGTTGAGAGATTAACGAACTTCAGCCGGCTGACCTATTAAATAGGTACAGGTAAAACTGTATTAAGACTAATTCCCCTCTTCCTATTCTATTTGGATTTTTGACCTTAATTTTTGCAAGCGCGACACACTTTATCTTATATAAGTGTCTTGTAGTAGTAGTTTAGTACTGTTTCTATCTTCGTGGGTACATATTTTGTTCAATAGTTTAAAGTTAATGTTGTGGGACTTGACCTTTGAAAGGTACACAAAGGAAAAAAAATCGGTGCTCCATTGCACCAATATGTCGCCAGAACCGCTACCCATTAACGATGGAAAATTGCCACTTGGAAAATATTGATTCAATAACCAGTCCATTGTGGGCTTGATAAAGCTACTAACGTATTAAGAATGTTCAATCTACAGACTTGAAATTATGGATTTTAAGTATTTGAATAAATACTTAAAATAACTTAGAATAGTTTACTTAATGAAAAAACCTGTTTTATTACATCAGCTACCTACAAAAAAAGTCCCATTCAAATCATCCAGTCGTTTCAAAGATTACCCGGAACAAACATACAGATAAACATTTTAAAAATTGTTTTTTATTGGCATAATGTACCGTATATATTCATCATCATCAGCTCATTAAACGTCCCCAGCGAGGGGCACGAGCCTACCCGTATAGGGTGATTAGGCCTTAGTCGTCCACGCGGGTCCAGTGCGGATTGCACGATTTCACACACAACCTTCGAATCTCTTCGCAGGCGTGCATGAAGGTTTCCTCACGATGTTTCCTTCACCGTAAGAGCGTCGGATAACGTACATATATTTTTCCAAAATTCGAAAATACATTGGTACGTGTCGGGATTTGAACCTCAGCCCTCCCGGTAGGAAGGCGACAGTCCACACCACTGAGCCACCGACGCTCTATTGCATACGCATGAAGAAAAAAATTACAAACTGACACTCCAATTTTATTTATATGTAATAGATGACCTATGTAACGATCTGTGTTTGTTGTCAATTTGGGGTTATCATTAACAGAAATAATATCATTTAAGTAGTTGTGACCATACAAAACTATCGGAAATTTTTGTTTAAAAACACCACCTAATTTTATCTCGCTTTTAGTTAGACTTTGTGAATGTGGTGTTATCTGGAATCCCTACTAACGTAACGTATTGTTTTCATTAGACCTCGTTAATGTAGGCGCAATGCGCGTGGGCAGGTCGTTTCGGGCGGCGCTGTCAAACTTGTTTACCGAGTTATGTCTATTTGTGTTCTCCCCAATTACCTACTAATTTTTTTTTAATCTGTTAGCGCCGGCCCCTTACTTATTGTATGATTGACGTGTTGTGATTTTCATGTCTTTTTTATCTCAAATTTATAGGCAGTGCGAAGCTGTTACTTTTAATTTAATGTATCAATATTTTGTGTGTTGTGTTGTTTCCTTATCATGAGGTGATTTTTATTAACGTATCTCATGAAGGTTATAGGTGGTTGTTAAGACGTGTTTTCTTTTATCTGTAGATTCTACAACAACTCTTGTTGGTAGGAGCTTTAAAGATGTAGAGATGATAAACTTTCGGAAGCGTCTGCTAAACCTTTGTTATCAATAATATGAATCCAAAAAGCCCTAATAAGTGTATTTATACTATTTCATTTCCAACAACAATCCTACTACCATTTTTCACATTAATCTTAACTGCTCAATGAATCTTTGCAATGTACGAAGCTTCATGTTTTAGGTAGCTGTACTATAACTATTACAATCGCTTAAACGTAAGCAGATTTAATATAACTTTGTACTGTACAAACAGATCCATAGTTCAATATAACTAGTAACATGTACCTTTTCATCCGATGTTTGCATAACTGATGATGGATATATACTTTTTGTAAATATTACGTTTCGGCTAAAAACGGCTAGCTGAGTTCACATATTTGCGTTTGCTCGAGTTTACGTAACACAAACAAAGGCCGCTCCACTTTGTGTATTGGTTTAATTAAACGTTAACATTCCTTATTTGAAATTTTTTGCATCCACTAATATTGTTGTTTTATTCTTTCAGGTAATTAACCTTCACGTTCCTCTTTCTAAGCTTACTAATGCTTGGCAAATCCACAATATCTGGGTGAGTCTACTCGGGGACAAATACTTGGTAACTAATTAGTTGCGTTCAACAAACTATAACAAATTATGGGAGTCATTGCAAGCGGATACAATCGTGTCTTGAGAATTTATTAGTACACTTGTCTTCGATGCAAATAGTGTTATTTATAATCGGTAATTGGCTTTGAAAATATTCCTTAAAATTTAATTACCAATAATATTACAGATTTGTCATATTGATAGCATTTGTTTTTGAATGAAATCAACTTGGTACGAGAAGTTTCATTTTGAGTCATTGACAGATATTGTGAACTTAAACATTATGTCGATTATATCTTACGACGTGAACAAATAAAATTGTTGAATGATTTTTCAACTTTTGGGGTCTCGTGATACGATAGACGAGTGTAGATCGCTGCTTGATCCGGAAGTTGTGGTCCCTCTAGGTGGAGACAGGAGTAGTACTTTTTGCGGATTCCCTAGTTAAGCTTGTCTTTTTAGATATGCAGGCACCTGAATATCTAAAAAGACAATTCCGTGCATCGGACGCGTTAACCGCCTGTCCGTCCAGCTGAATACTCGTACGGCAGTCTACAGAAAATCGCGTTAGGAGCCACAAATTGGTACTGCGCTAAATGCGGACTATATAAGTTCGCGTTTAGCGCAGTGTCCAGTTGGGAACTAATATCGAAGAAATAAAAAAAATACTACATATTCGACTGTACTAGTCGAGCAGAACAGCTGTTATTTCTTTTATCGTTGCAAGAATTATTATCCACCGCGCCGTGTGAAATGTGGCCCGTTTGGCTTTATTTATCTGGTCACTAAGCGCATTCGGTGAGCGGCCCACGCCTCTGCAACTCTCGCTAAAATCTGCGTTTTACTACATTAATCATTTTTGTACATATAACTACACGTTCTCACTTCCCGTGGTATAATGTTGATTCTATTTTGAATGGAATTTATTTCATTGCTTAAATTTCATTATATTAGAGGTTTACTTGAAGGAAGTGCGTTATATTAAGAGCTTGTTGGTAATCCGTATTTTAGTAATCGTTTTATTACTGTTGGTAAAAAAGTAAAATTAATAAATGAAAAAGGGTATAAGAATAAATCTCTAAGAACACAATAGAAGCTGAGATAAATCTACTATTATATGTTACTTTGATAAAGTCTTATTCCCGAACGTCGTGCGTCGTTATCATAAATTTAAAAGTATAACGAAAACAGGTGGTTTAACCGTTGGTAAATAATGTGACCATGGCTTGAGAATTTAATATTTCAATTACAATGGAGTCGAAAAGTCTGTTGGTACAATTTTATTCTGCATACTGATTTTATTTCATGTAATGATGATATTAATGTTTTTATTTGTTTTAGTCATATTTAACATGGGCTCCTAAATTGACTTAGTTCATAAGTCTAGGACAGCCTAAAATATACATCAATTACACTTGACACTTAAAACAATGAACCATACCATGTGAAATTACCATTCCAAAAACGTTGTGATTTTTTTTCAACTAATAATTTTCTGGCGACTTGTTTTTCACTTAACAGAAATAGACGCGTCCACTACTTTGCTAAATAATAAGAAAAAGCTCGGGATTGGCCGTGTACGAAATGACCATCCTCATCAATCAGCTGCTTGGAGCACGTCCAAGATTTTTTCCACGTTTAGGTTTCGTAGTTTAGTTCTATAATTTTACATCTCTTGTTTTCCCTGGCTCCGTCCAATTCGAATCTTTCATTTTATTAAATAATGGCCAGTAATTTCGATGCTGGGATCTCAGTTGAGTAACATTTATATTTATACACATGACGGTAGAGATATTGAAGTTAAGATTACTAATAAATAGAATTTCTCATATATTTTGCAAATTTTAACTACCTAATGGTCTTCTCTTCGTTTTAAAACTGTGTATACACTTGAATGATGGGATAGCCACAATGATCTACCTAATTCTATTTTATTGTCTTTTCTACTTTGCCAAACATTCCCCATTTGCATTACTGCTATTAACAATTAAGCTTTGGACTATTTCGAATGTGAACTATTTTTGTTGTTGTTGACGGACGCTAATGGTATTTCTGTACTTTCGTCGTGAAAAGTTCTGAGACAGTCGAATGAAGTGTTCACGACACCTTTACGCAATTCCTGTCTCACGCCTAAGCGCTTGCCAAGGGCCTACGTCACAACCGCCGGCGACGCATGAGCCATGGGAAAGTACTCCTCCCGCTTTATGACATTTAGACTTAAAATCTTGTGTTACTAATTTTACTCATATGACTACTCTTCTACGTTGCAGGTGACGGCAGGTATAATGACCTAGTTAATTGCTGATGTCGTATTTCCTAGATTTGTCATATTTTAAGATTGATTTTGACTTGGTCAATTTCTTATTACGTATATACAAACAATATTGAATTTGATTGCCTCATTATGTAGTCGACACTATCTCCATGTGCTCTCTTAACTTTTCGAGGGATTATGAAAAAAAAAACAGTTGTGACGCATAGCAGTGATGTCTTGGATGTTTTCTTCCCAGTTTGTCGGGACGGGCCATTGAACTTTTGCTCCTTATTTAGATTATAGAAGTGGAGACGACGACCGACTGTATCTGTTGCGCGAAATTCAATTTTCCACTTCCGCAATCGTGGTTTAAATGTTAAAGTAACTGAACAAAGTACGTGCATGTACTGTTCTTATTAGATAAAAGTTCTTGAAATGCGGATGGTTAGGAAACAACCGATACATATTTGAAAATACAATGTATCGATGGATTGCATTTGGTGCCGGATATACATAAAACAGTAAAGAAAGTCAAAGGTTAGATTTTAATGCTTGGCAAGTGAGCAGTATCTTAGATGTCGCGAAAGTCGCGACAGTAGCGCTGACTTCGAAGTAGTTTATATATGCAGTTCAGAAATAGACCACGGAAGCGTCCGACCGAACCGTTTGGTATTTGTTCAGCGTTGACCTAAAACAGAGCTCGCTTTGCTCGTTTGTTATTCGCTTGGCCGACTAGCCTGCGTGAATATTGTCCGCACGGAATTAATTTGGCTTAAACCGGCTCTGAGACAATATGATCAATATCATCTTTATCTAGGCAATACGCGCTCGGCGTTGCGCATACGCCTCTTGTCAACTCATGTGGAACTCAATGCTGCAACGTGAGAATGCCGACTTCTACTTCAGATTTCGTTACGTATATGAAAAAAGTCTATAAATTATAATCTATTGTTGGACGATATACAAGGACATCTTAATGTCACACTGTCGTGTCTTATATTTGTTAAGCATATTATCTCGCAAACTGTGTAGTAACTTTTCATCCTAACCATTGCAATACCGAGGGATAATTTGTAATTTTGGCGTGCATATAGGCTCATTTTGTATGTTTGTCATGTCTTTCGTGGTTGTGGCGTGATATCGTCACGCGGCACGGTGCCAGGAGGGCTCGGACGACCCACACGTGGTACATGACGAATGAATGGGAGCCGGCCAGCACGTGCAGACAAACCTCCCAGGGGTCTACACATCACTCACAACCTCAAGCTCGCTCCGCAAATGAATAACTGGCATAAACTTATTGTGGTTCTAACTTCAGATTTTTAAATATAAACTCAGTCACATACACAATAACTACATTGTTTAGCCTATCTCTAACGTTTAGAGCACAATTACAGAACAGTTTGGCCCAGGGCTCAAGTTTGATCGGATTGTTAATATCTTCGTTAATTTGCGCTGAAAACAAATGACATCGTATTCTTTAGATGCAGCTTCAGCTGAGCTGGTTTAAATGTGAATATAATGTTTGATTAACGTTGTTTAATTTGGCACTTTGTTCGGGTGCATCGGTTGCCATGTTGCAAAAAGAGCATTGCCAACAGCTACCTCGCGGCCCGAGCCCTATAGCGTGGAAAGTTATTTGGTACTGTCTCCGTGAGACAATTTACATGTGTTTCGGTTAATTGTTTACTGTGCGAGTTTTGCTCGGCTGCCAATGACAATAAATTCAGATTAATCAGTCGGCGTGCGCGATTGTCTCGTCCGTGCGCCCGCTTGTGGAGCCAAGGCTATGGCCCACCAAAGATCCGGCATTATCTCCACACAACAGCTGTTAGCCGAGACACGTGCTACCGCAATGTAAGCACGTTTTTGTAATGTCATCTATCATGTCGTGTAAATGTTACGTTATTAACCAATTGTATAAGACCGTTTTGTTTATATGTGAATTATAACATTTATGACGGCCGCATCGGTGGTCGTGGAGCTCTCACCATCATCAGTTCATTTATATGTCCTCACCGTGGGGCACGAGCCTACCCTTATAGGGGTGTATGTATATAAGCCTTAGCGAGCCCATTGCGGATTGGCTGACTTCAAGCATATCCTTTAAATATATTCGTAGGTGTACGTAGGCGTAGGTGTACGCCTACGTACACCTATATTCTTATGATGTTTTCCTTCACCTTAAGAGCTTCGGATAAACGAACATATAATTTCAAAAATTCAAAAACACGGGATTGGAACCTGCGCCCTCCAGATCGGAATACAACAGTCCACAATAACTCCGCCCCGTGGGGCTTTATTGTTAAGTAAACCCTAATAACTGTGTGGTTCATTGTTTCAACTTAACTATAGATACGCTTTTTAAGGACATATTCATATATTTATATGATGGTACAGCAGGTTTTAGCTGCTCTTACTAGTAAATAACCTTTTTTACTCCATAAACCTAAAAATAAGAAACTTTTAAAACTATAAATGGGATATGTTTATATTAGGCTATTGCCTGAACAGTAAATCAGTTAATAAATAGAAAAAGTTCTATAATTGGTTACACAATAAATATTAAAGGTGTTCAGAATATTAACTTTAACGAGCTCCGTTCATTTTCGTTTTATTGTAAAATTTGCTACAAGCTTGTGTAATGGAGATCTTCAAAAAGGTTCTTTTATAACGCCATAATTTATGCCCAATGTGTCACTGTCAAAAAAAAGTATTTCGCTGTATATTAGATATTTTTTATGAAATGTATTCAGTCAACCTAAATGAGAAATGTTCGCCGGTCATTGTACTCGCTGTCCGCTAGGGTTATTGTTTTCATAACTTCGTAGCAAGTAGCGAGCGTGATGATCAAAATGTCTGAATAGAAGTCGGGCGAATTCGTGAGGCATGCACGTCACGCTTGGAGATACAACATTCTATTTAATGATTGGTGGGACCGCGTAAAGTATTTTTTTATGTTAATTAACACAATATATATGGTGAATTTTTAATCATGGCATATTCGTACATATTATTGTACTCATATTATGGAATGTTGAATGGGAACTTAATATCATAAAAGTTTTACAAAATAAATGATAAATAAATAAATTGTCGCATTGCAATCAACAATTCTATAATTAATTATTGCTCATACCTACTACTTTATTCAGCGCGGCCGCGCCGCCCTAATTTTTTACACACGCTAAATAAGAGTAATGCCGCAAAAACTATACCTAATTAATAATAATGCGAGCGAAGCCGCGGGCAAAAGCGAGTGTAGAATAAAATCAAGAACAATACAAAAAGTATTTAACGTGTAAATAACGGTGTTAAAGTATATTTAAATGTTATGTAGTGAAAAATAAAATGGTTTGTGTGGATGGTAAAGTGTTTTTGTGTGAGATACCTACCTACTATTCGTAAGTGTGGACATGTTTATATCTATCGTTCAGCTAAAAATGTCCCATGGCCCGTAATACTACGTAAGAGCTTTTTTTATTACGCAAGTGACTTTTATTTAGATTAATTATACATATCGACGCCTTTTGGCTCTTGTTGGCATTCCATTCAAACATTTCCAACCGAAACGTTACCACTATTAGATCTAGGCATTAAAACTATAAATATTCAATCCTAACTTTCGCTTCCAGTTAAATTCTTTTCGATGTGCAATGATTTCGGCTCTCTTAATTGTTAGAACAGGATGTAGTGATGCCTCATGTATTAATAGTTTACTGGAATTTAGCTGTACTATATGGCAATATAAAGCAACTCAGATTAAATTGCGAAAGGACAGAACATGTGCAAATAAAATATCAGATAAATCGATAGTATCTTTATTTACAATTATTAAGCTTTATATCTGAATTGAGTATTTAATTTAATATAAAGGACGAAATACAGTATCATAGCCTTTGAACCTATAAGCACAAACAATTTTCAACAATTAAGTTATACAATGCTAAATTAATATTGACTACAATAATTCTATAACAGAAATCAAGCAAAATAACAACGTTACTACTTAGCTTTTCCAAAGTGTTCTTCTTATCAATTCGGGTGCGTACTGCCCCTCTCGAAATCGCACAACGGTTTAAATACCCGTTGTGCCACACCGGAAGTGGCATGATGCAGATGGACGAATAAAACCATAAATAAAAAGAAACACACATAAAGTCTAAATTAATACAAATTAGCTTTCAAAACTAATTGCACATAGTTTAGACTATTTCAAGTTATTTTAAAATAATGCGTTAGGACCTATAAGGTTTTATACCAACAGGAAGTTAAATTATTTGAACTGAATATTAGCTGACCGGAAGTCTAATGATTTCCATTGGATTTCAGATAAACTGAAATCGGTTTCTAAGAAAATCCGGTAAACGAATATGTCAAATAATATTTTTACATAATTTTGATATTGTACATATCTTATGAATATTTTTTTAAGTGATTAACTTAACCTATGTGTTTGCCAATAATATTAACAGGAAGTCTTGACATTTTCAAATGAAGGTAAGAAACATTAATATTTTGATTTAGTAATGGTTATTACGACAGAATTACATTTACAATCGTTTGTGATAATTCATATTAATTTAAAATGGTCAAAACTTCTCGCAAAATAATTAATTTGAGGTCTATAATGAAAGTATAATCATTATTATGACTCGATTTGACAGTTGAAGAATTAAAACGTAATATAATGCCGCTTAGCAAAGATGTGGGCATCCAGTAAAATGTAGCACGCCCATTGCGCATAGCAGAAGTGGCGATTGTAAGTAGTGTTTTTACAGCTGCAGTTGAGCATAGGCACAGACTGGATGTAGATCTAACTGTGCTCCGACGATAAACAGACGGCCGCTGTTGCCGGCTCGCTGAAAACATCCTTTTACGTCATCAGCCCGCTATGGTTTACGCTTCAGCATGTGCTCTAAGGTGTGAGCTATTACGTCTGATGAGATATTTATGCAAAAAAAATGTTTGCACTATATTTTACTTGGTTATGGCTTTAATAAATCTGCTTTAATGCACCGACCCGATGCTACCCATTTGTGAATTGTGTCAGTGTGTTTCCAATAATCGTTTTATGAGACACGCGGTACGTCAACAGTTTATTGTCTATGTGCTCGTTAAACGCAGTGTTTAAAAAATAATGAGCTATCTCACGCTGGAACGCATAATAACACAATTGTAAAAACTGGTGCATGTGTGTGCGCTGGGTATACGTATTACCCCGTTCGCGTCAGTCGTCGGCTCGCAAAGAAAACTGTGCGAGACGTTTGCCGTTGCCGGCAATTCATTCATCGACTTACGAAAGTCAATTGAGTTCCGAATTTAGCCTAGGGCGGTGTGCCGACTTATGCTCGTTGTGCAAGACGTTGCCACAAAATTGGGCCGCGGCTGTGCAAAGACTATTACGATAATATGCCCAATTTCGATATGGGCAGGGATGATCTGGCGTTAAGCCCGCCCGAAACACTTGGGCGTTAGCGGTTTAAATATGTCACAAAATTAGTAATGGTACAGTTTAGAACATACTGTTTAACTAATTTGAAATTGTCAGTGGTATGTTCAGGACTAATTTTACCGTGAATTTCAATTTACCCAGAGCAATTAAACATACATAATTAATATTATACTCAATAATTATTGAGGAGTTCATTTACAAAAGAGATGTAATGATTTGAGATAGAAGAATGAATATTTAATTTTCTTTATCCTTTAGATTATTATGAACACCTGCAAAAAGTCTCTGACAATATTTTTCTATCATTAGCCCCTGCAGTATTACGTTAGGCTGGTTATCTAATTAAACTTTTTATTAACTTGTCACTAAACTAATCTCATATTCATCATCTCACCTATTATTAACGAAAATTATATTTAAAACCATACGGCAATAGCCTTGTATTGCGCGGACGGACGCACATAAACAACGAAACTAGTTGTTTTTATTTGAATGTAATCCATTTGCCTATCAATCTATGAGTCAGTAAAGAAGGGAAAAGTTACAAGCTTCCTTCAACACGTTTCTATGTCAAGGCTGCTGTGATTTGTGTCTTATGCACCGTATAAACGAGTTTAATGTATTTTTTAAAGAATACATCTCTTCGCAACACTCAAATACGTTAAGGGTATTCTAAACTTAACAATACATCACGCATTTATAGACCATGAACAGTAAAATATTACCTTTTCGTAATATCCCCTCCATTCGTTGAACTCTGTTTAACACCACTTTGATTTATTACACAAGTTTACGAGGTAACATTGAGATAGCTTTAGTATTGGGAGCTTTTTTATTCAATGAATTACAAATTAGAATGTTTTCCTTCAATGATAGTTTCATTTTGTATGTTGGTCACCCTATATTAGATTTGAATAATTTGGTTGTATTGAATTTTCGCATCATTTTATTATAACCGAATCTGCTATGTTAACCTACTGTAAATACACCTTCATATTTGGTGACAGATATACCGACGCTGTCCTCGTTTAGCCGATTAGGCGCCTCTATGGGTCCATCGAAATGAAGGACGTCCCACATTTTGCTTGAAAAGTCTTGGACACGACAAGGCTGTAGGGAGATTATGCCATTGGTCTTGCAATATATGAAACACAAGGACTTGTCATTCCAGAAATATATTTGAATTCCAATTTGACTAGTTTATGTAGAATGCATGTAATTTTTCCACAAGGCCATATTACTCTTTGAAGTTTTAGCTAGGTCGAAATACAGTACAATGCAATATAGACTTATCTTCAATTTCTCCAAACAATCCTAGATTTCTTCTAAATATTAACGATTGATAACGAGATATTTGTGCTTTTTATTATAATTACCTTTTTATTAATTATTTTATTACTGAATTGCCAGTCATCTGTTGGCATCGTCGCTAGCGAACCTGTTCATTATTGGACGTAAAGAAGACGTTATAGGGATAATTTTATTAAGAGATATGTCATGCGCGTTCAATAAAGAACGAATTTTATATCTCACATTTATAACTAGAGCTTTGCACGACTGTTCTAAATTTTGAAGGGAACAAAAACTCACAAACCTTTACGGCAACAAAGTAACCCCAAGCAGTGAGTACAAGACGATTATAGTTTTAGGTAGTTCTTTTTTTGGTGTCTCAGAGTTAAGAGACATCACGGTGACATGCGGTTGGCATAGTAACGGGGTCACTCGCCACACCAGTCCGTCGTCGCCTCGGGATTTGTCCCACAAATCATATTTAGCCGAGCACTATGGAGAATTGCGACTATTGCTGTTTGTCTTGGAATAGACGCCTTAATGAAAGCGGGCATTTGATACACGCTACAACTAGGGCGATCTATATTTATGGTATTAAAAAAATAACATGTCTCACCTGCTACCCTGTGAAAGATGTTTGTTTTTTGTTTTGTGTGCAGTTAGTGGCGATAGCATCATAAGGTAAAGATTCCTGCAGACTGATGGAGAGCGCATAGTAAAGGTCACTAATGATATGGTTGCCAATATGTCGGTTGTTATATTAAAAAAAAACTTTAGAAATAGAAAGGCTTTTTTTGTACTTATTTAATAAGAAGACTGAATGATAAATTTAGATTAACGTCAGCTCATTATGCGTTCCCGCCTATGGGCACGAACTACAATATACAGTGCGGATTGCCCGACTTCACGCAAAACATTTGAATTTCTTAATAGGCGTACGCAGGTTTCCTCATGATGTTTTCCTTCACTGCTCTCAGCGTCGGATAAATGTACATATAATTTAGAATTCCAAAAGACTATTGGTAGGTGGCGGGACCTGAACCTGCACCCTCTAGACCGGTAGGAAACAGTCCATACCAATGAGCCACCGACGCTCTAATGTTGATGTTTGAAGGTTATTTTCTATTTCCCCCTTCAAACACAATAAGCTTCGAACCGGATATTACTTACATTTGAAAGCGTAAATCATTGTCAGAATAGGTGTAATTGTATCAAGTCTTGTGTTGGTAACTGCGAGGCCTTTGTCAGGTTTGTAAACAAAGTTGAAAGTGTGGGCGGGTGACAGGTGCGTCGCCCACTCGTGGTCAGTGCCGTGTGCAAGTGTCGCGTCATCGGCACAGCCTCCTGCGCGGGTTGGTACCTACTATCGACGCGGAACTATAACTTCTGTATAAAAGAAGGATTAAACTTAAATTGAAATCTATAATAAGAAAATTTAAACAAAAATAAAATTAAAAATGTAATGCATCTAGTTTTGTTTTATTTTGATAATATATACACCCTAGTGGTGTATATATTTTGCACGCGACTTTGTCTGCGTGGAATAGTTACTTTGGGCTAAAGCTCACTTTAACCCGCTACTTCGGTTATATAGGTGAATCAAAACTGCGATATCCCCTAAAATATTAATTTGAATTGAATGAAGGGCAATTTTATTTAAAGTGAAATACTCGTGACAAATAACGTATTTATTTAGAGAGAGAGAGAGATTATTATCATAGTTATGAAAACACCTTAGCAAATAATGCATTATTTTAGAAAATCATTTTAGCAAAAAAGAGGTTATAGGGATAAAGGCACATACATGACTTTTGCGAAACTAACCGTTTACGCAGCGTACGCAGCGGAAGCAGTATGAAAAAAATCCGCCGATTTTGAAATGCTTACAAAATACTTCGACCCGTATTTATTTTTATTATTGAGGATCTCAAAACTAAATCATACCTACTACCCAGGATATCTCATTGTTAAGTCAGCGTTTC
>PQWD01012293.1:0-77465 GCA_019425675.1 Leucinodes orbonalis
TAAACTCCAATATGACAGGAAAATCTGGCAGTGGAAAGTTTATTTTCTATTTAAA
The DNA here is from genome assembly GCA_019425675.1 of Leucinodes orbonalis. Lineage (NCBI taxonomy): Eukaryota > Metazoa > Arthropoda > Insecta > Lepidoptera > Crambidae > Leucinodes > Leucinodes orbonalis. Next base: position 56 of record PQWD01012293.1, read on the forward strand.
TGATGAATTTACAGAATTAAAAAGGACTTACATTTTCTAGAATTGGATGCTGAGTCAAGAACAACTCCTCTTCAGCTTGCTTTAGCAAATCCTTGGATTTACGTAGGTCCTTCTCATGATAATCTTCTTCAAAGCGTTCACGCATCATCACAGCTTGGTAGCGGTAAACGACGCTGAAATTTAAGGATTTTATTTCTAAGTTTATTTATAACAACTAGATAAAATACCAAAATATATCTTTATAATGATTTTCTGTGACTAATCTACTACTTGCAACTTACATTCCAGCTTTACAACTAAAAAAAATTTATACAATCGTATTTGTATTCGTATATTTAACATCAACAATAATAAAGTAATTAAAATAAATTTCATTGTAAAACCTTGAAAGGAATAGAGTCACAAAATTCGAGATTATTTTTCATTAAAAATCTTGTAATTTAGCATCTGAAATAAGATAAGCCAAAAAGGTTAAGTTGAACAAAATAATTACGTAACCTCTAAAATCCCGCTTAATATTTATAACTAAACAATCAATACACTCACCGGTTGTCGTAAAATGCCTCTAAATTGCGTAGAGTACGCTTGTAAACGTTACATATTTGCTGGACGTGAGTTTTCACTCCGAGTAGAGGTATGTTCGCCATTTTCGTTGTTTTCCTTTCTGAAGTTCAGATGTCAAAAATAAATTTGTCAAAAATGTCAAATTGTGTCGTAGTCCGAATCATGTAGATTCAAAAATACATTTATCAAAATATAAATCACGTAGATTTAGATTAGTTATTGAAACACGGTCGAGTTGTTTAATCATTATTACGCCGAGTTATTACGTAATATATAGATTTTGGGTGTAGTCGTCAAAATTATATGTATGTAACCTTGGCAATAAATACAATAATTTAAACTCAAGTTAATTACTAACCCCGTTGATTGAGAATTCCTCTAAAATTTAAGAGCAAGCAAGTTACTTTTTTCTTGTCTGAACTGAGATAAGCATTATATAACTAGATCAGCGCCGGATCTTCAATTTTTTTTTGGGGCAAAATTTAGAAATGCCGCCCCCCTCTTTAATTTATTTTTACCTTTATCATCCTATATTATTTCACTAATTATATAATAGGTCCTCAAATTGATTGACATTTGGTCAAAGCTGCAACTTTTTACGCAGCTGTGATCAGTTTCAGAGATATTACATCTCCTTGTCTTACTCTCGGTGCCAATGATAAGCAATGGTAAGCTCTTCATGTACCCGGCCTGACATAGTAGCGCTCTCGTACAAACATCTCAACAGTTCGATATAGCAGTAGTCAAGTCAGGCACCGTTGGAGGGAATGAAACACAGCCCAAGTCTCGATCGAATCGAAGGCTTTCTCATAGTCCACAAACGCAAACATAATGGTCAGTTATACTCTCCGCTCTTCTGTATAACCTGCCACAGCGTATGTAATATGTAGTCTATGGTGCTGAAGCCTTTGAGGAACCCAGCTTGTTCGGAGGGCTGGAAATCGTCAAACATATGCGCGAGACGGATCATAATGACTCTGGAGAATAACTTGAAGATGTGGCACAATATCGTAATGGGTCGTTCATTCTTCAATAACCTTTTAATATCTAAGATAACTCGTAACAGATGTAAAAACGGCAAGATTAGTTATTTTAGTCATTTTTATAATGTAATGTCGTATGGTCTACCGTGTGGGGTACGGCTGCCGACATTGATACAATATTTGTGCTACAAAAAGAGCTTTTATCTACAACCTTAGACCACGTGACTCTCTTAAAGAACAGTTCAAAGAAATAAATTTGTTTTTTGTAATGTAATTTTTGTATATTTTTGTCGTTCATAAGTGCTTTTTGTAAGCCTAATTTAAATAAATGAATTTTGACTTTAACTTATCATACCCGGAATATTAGGCTCTCACCAAGCGGATACGAAAACTCGTTCGCAGAGAATTCTACTATTTCAATACAAGGTTAATTAAGGACCTTATTAAGGAGAACAGGGGGCCCAAAGTTTTCCAAAAACCACTTGGAAGGAGCATTCTGGTGAAGCTTAATATAGCAGATGGCCAACTACTCACATTACGCCAACAGATCCTGGAAGAGGTTGAGAAATTCTATGGATTTGTCGAGCGCTCATCAGTACAGACCGAAGACAGCGAAGATCTACGTGCCCTACTAAGGCACCATTGTACGTAGGATATGCCGGATGTTGACGTTAGCGAAATTAGTGCAGCACTGAAGCAACTGAGAAATGAAAGGGCCCGTGGGATGACGGTATTACGACAGAATCCTTAACACCGGTGGGCAACCCATCCTTAGGACATTAGGTGAGCTTTTAATGCCGTCATCTACCTGGGAACTACACTGGAAGCGTGGTCCACAAGCGTTCTTTAAGAAGGGTGATAAAGCTCTCTGAAGAATTATAGACGGTAGCGTCTCTGATAAGCGTCGGTGGGTCCTTCTCCAGATTGTCCAAGAATAAGTTTACTTGGGCTAAAACTTGACCGGCACAATTTCGGAAGGGAAGCTAGTAGGAGGATTCATTTGGGCTGGGCGGCACCAGGCAAGTTACATCAGATCTTCACGTCGACGATTCCGCAACGCTTAAGGACAAAAGTCTTTGAGAAATACGTCCTACCCATACCAACATACGCAGATGAGACATGGACACTGACTGCGGATTGGTTCAGAAATTCAAAGTTACTCAACGAGCGATGGAGCGTGCTATGTTGGGAGACTCTTATACATAAAATCAGAAATGATGTTATCCGCAAGAACTAAAATTACGGCATAGTTCGCCAGATTAGCGAACTGAAGTGGCAGTGGGTAATGATGTCGCAGAACCGATGGCCGTTGGAGCAGACGAGTTCTGGAGCGGAGACCGCGTCTTTGCAAGCGTAACGTAGGACGCCCTCCGGCCCGATGGACCGACAACTTGCGAAAAGTCGCTGGTGGAGTCTGGACGAGAAAAACGGAGTAAAAACGTAGCGGGGGTCTAATAACGCTTAAGCTGTTTCATAACCATCCTAACCTCGGCAAAAAAGCAATGTCATTAAAAAGTTACAATTTATCATTATTGATTGATTAATCAATTAAGTTCTATAATGAAATAAGACTACTCGCCTCAGCTTTTTCGAAGTCACACTGGATGAAAAAGGCGTTTTATTTCCAATTTATTTTGTATATTTTTTTAAAAAACGTGGTCGCTTGATGCAAGTAAAAGGAGCTTAATTGTTTATTTTTATTTTTTTTCAATTGTAGTTGTCCATCATGAAAATGATATAGCTTTAAAGCAGCTAAGTTGGCATCAATTAACAAAGAGAAATAACAACGTAACTTTGAAATAATACACTGCTGCCCTGTATAGAGATCGACGAGAGAGTTTTCGTATACAGCGTCATTCCTCAGATCGCAGCTGCACCCGCCTGCTGACCGTGATCTGCGAGCGCCTATTTAGAACTATGCAAAAAATGTAATGGTTCAGTAACATGCCTTACTCCGCGCTCCGGTTATCAGTCGTATTTCTATGGCCATGCACTTGTACTATTATTTATTCGCGGGCAAGTAAGGTAAATGATGAGTGGTCCATTAGTCGGTTTTGCCGCCGCCTGACCGTGCGCCCGGGGCACGTGCCCGTCTGCCCCCCCCTAGATCCGGCCCTGAACTAGATTCACAATCACGAAAAAACGTCAACAAAAAAAATGTCCAAGCCGCACGACACATAGATATAGCAATTATTGTTATATTTTTAACAACTTTGACCATAACACGTCATCGAACGGGTAGGCACCTACGACGATGTATTATGATCATACGTCCATGGTAGGCGATATAGCAAATGTTGCATATAGTATTTTGATTATAATCGCAAATATAGCGATTATAATCAATATTTTCAAAAAGTTTTACCAAAAGATCTAATTTTGTTACGGTCAAACAGGTGGTGTAGCGGGGATACCCTTGATACGCGAGACGAACCTTTAGCTTCTCTTGCTATATGATTAATCCGGCACTGTTGAAGAGACAAAAAAAAATATTAACGCTATAAGTGTCCAACTTTTATAGTCATGCTACAAAATCCATGCACTTGTATGATGATTTTTAAACTGAATACAAACTGCAGATTCCACATCTGGTACAAGGCCGATGTTGCGTGCGCTGGCGCAGATAAATGCAACCTTGGCGAGCGGGAAAGTGATAATTTGTGATTTCATCTACGGAATTGTACCTCTGGTTTTGATCTATGGGACAAACACGACTTGCAGAGTGTTTGTATATTTTTGGCGTAATATTTTAAACATTTACCTATTGCATGGAACAGTGGCGTGCACTCCATATATGCAAATAAGCAGTGCGTACCCTGTGCGTCCAGACAACCCGGAAAATCGCTTATATATTAAATGATTGCCACTTATTCGCCCATTTTCCTCTACAGATTTGAAACCATAGGCGATCTGCTGTCATTAGCAGCACTCAATTTGACAAAAATGATAATTATTAATTATTTTTGCGATTAGTATCTCTCACTTTGCATACTCTACACATAATCTCTGTGCAGGGCCGGATCTAGGGGGGGGGGCAGACGGGGCATGTGCCCGGGCGGCACGGTCAGGGGCGGCAAACAGACTAATGGACCACTCATCATTTACCTTACTTGCCCGCGGAAAAATAATAGTACAAGTGCATGGCCATAGAAATACGACTGAACCGGAGCGCGGAGTAAGGCATGTTACTGAACTATTACATTTTTTTGCATAGTTCTAAATAGGCGCCGCAGATCACGGTCAGCAGGCGGGTGCAGCTGCGATCTGAGGAATGACGCTGTATACGAAAACTCTCTCGTCGATCTCTATACAGGGCAGCAGTGTATTATTTCAAAGTTACGTAGTTATTTCTCTATGTTAATTGATGCCAACTTAGCTGCTTTAAAGCTATATCATTTTCATGATGGACAGCTACAATTGAAAAAATAAACAATTAAGCTCCTTTTACTTGCATCAAGCGACCACGTTTTTAAAGAAAATATACAAAATAAATTGGAAATAAAACGCCTTTTTCATCCAGTGTGACATCGAAAAAGCTGAGGCGAGTAGTCTATTTCATTATAGAACTTAATTGATTAATATCAATACCAATAATTGATAAATTGTAACTTTTTAATGACATTGCTTTTTTGCCGAGGTTAGGATGGTTATGAAACAGCTTAAGCGTTATTAGACCCCGCTACGACGGATATACGCGCAGAGCTTTGAAAGTAGGGGGCACGCCAGTGCTTAAGACCCTTCAGAAGCTTTTTAATTCCGGAATCGGTGATGGTGCGACACCAAAGTTGAGGAGCAATGGCGTGGTGGTGTTCTTCTTCAAGAAAGGTGATTAAACATTTTCCCTCTCTATTCAATCTATCGCAGTCCACTGTTGGACATTTGTCTCATTTTGCGCCAGATATTCCGGTCCTCCGTTTTTCTCATCCAGACTCCACCAGCGACTTTTCGCAAGTTGTCGGTCCATCGGGCCGGAGGGCGTCCTACGTTACGCTTGCCAAGACGCGGTCTCCGCTCCAGAACTCGTCTGCTCCAACGGCCATCGGTTCTGCGACATCATTACCCACTGCCACTTCAGTTCGCTAATCTGGCGAACTATGCCGGTAATTTTAGTTCTTTTGCGGATAACATCATTTCTGATTTTATGTATAAGAGTCTCCCAACATAGCACGCTCCATCGCTCGTTGAGTAACTTTGAATTTCTGAACCAATCCGCAGTCAGTGTCCATGTCTCATCTGCGTATGTTGGTATGGGTAGGACGTATTTCTCAAAGACTTTTGTCCTTAAGCGTTGCGGAATCGTCGACGTGAAGATCTGATGTAACTTGCCTGATGCCGCCCAGCCCAAATGAATCCTCCTACTAGCTTCCCTTCCGAAATTGTGCCGGTCAAGTTTTAGCCCAAGTAAACTTATTCTTGGACAATCTGGAGAAGGACGCCACCGACGCTTATCAGAAACGCTACCGGTCTATAATTCTTCAAGAGAGCTTTATCACCCTTCTTAAAGAACGCTTGTGGACCACGCTTCCAGTGTAGTTCCCAGGTAGATGACGGCATTAAAAGAGCTCACCTAATGTCCTAAGGATGGGTTGTCCACCGGTGTTTAGGAGTTCTGTCGTAATACCGTCATCCCACGGGCCCTTTCATTTCTCAGTTGCTTCAGTGCTGCACTAATTTCGCTAACGTCAACATCCGGATATCCTACGTACAATGGTGCCTTAGTAGGGCACGTAGATTCCAAGTGGTTTTTGGAAAACTTTGGGCCCCCTCCTTAATAAGGTCCTTAATTAACCTTGTATTGAAATAGTAGAATTCTCTGCGAACGAGTTTTCGTATCCGCTTGGAGAGAGCCTAATATTCCGGGTATGATAAGTTAAAGTCAAAATTCATTTATTTAAATTAGGCTTACAAAAAGCACTTATGAACGACAAAAATATACAAAAATTACATTCAAAAAAACAAATTTATTTCTTTGAACTGTTCTTTAAGAGAGTCACGTGGTCTAAGGTTGTAGATAAAAGCTCTCTTTGTAGCACAAATATTGTATCAATGTCGGCAGCCGTACCCACAACGGTAGACCATACGACATTACATTATAAAAATGACTAAAATAAACTAATCTTGCCGTTTTTACATCTGTTACGAGTTATCTTAGATATTAAAAGCTTATTGAAGAATTAACGACCCATTACGATATTGTGCCACATCTTCAAGTTATTCTCCAGAGTCATTATGATCCGTCTCGCGCATATGTTTGACGATTTCCAGCCCTCCGAACAAGCCGGGTTCCTCAAAGGCTCAGCACCATAGACTACATATTACATACGCTGTGGCAGGTTATACAGAAGAGCGGAGAGTAACTGACCATTATGTTTGGCGTTTGTGGACTATGAGAAAGCCTTCGATTCGATCGAGACTTGGGCTGTGCTGTGTCATTCCCTCTAACGGTGCCTGACTTGACTACTGCTATATCGAATTGTTGAGATGTTTGTACGAGAGCGCTACTATGTCAGGCCGAGTACATGAAGAGCTTACCATTGGCTTATCATTGGCACCGAGGAGCAAGACAAGGAGATGTAATATCTCTGAAACTGATCACAGCTGCGTAAAAAGTTGCAGCTTTGTCCAAATGTCAATCAATTTGAGGACCTATTATATAAATTAGTGAAATAATATAGGATGATAAAGGAAAAAAAAAAAGAGGGCGGGGCGGCATTTCTAAATTTTTGCCCACCCAAAAAAATTGAAGATCCGGCGCTGTTTCTGTGCTCGCCACTGGCCATGGAATCACGAAAGATTTTTAGACTCTGTTTGTACTCACATTTTCTTTGAGATGTAAGAGTCTTGCAAAACTTTTAGGGTCTTGACAGATATCTGATCGTATTGCATTCTGCCTGTTATCAGACGAGATTCTGGTTGCCCACCAACTGTTGCACACTCATTTTTAGCGTTGGTGATGATTGCCTCTGTGTTCTAGTGGGTACTTTGAGAGATTTTCCCAGTTTAATCAGGACATTGGAGGCGGCTCATTTTATGTCCCCATCCAGGGGCACGAGCCTACCCGTAAAGGGTGTATGCCTAAGTCATCCACACGGGCCTAGTGCAGATTGGCAGACTTCATGCACAACCTTTTTATCTCTTCGTAAGCATGCGCAGGTTTCCTCACGATGTTTACCTTTACCGTAAGAGCATCGGCTGAACGTACATATAATTTCAAAAATACATTGGTACGTGGCGGGATTTGAACCTGCACCCTCCAGATCGGAAGGCAACAGTACACACCAATGAGCCACCGACACTCCTTACTTACCGTTTTACCAGAATGTCCGAAAAGAAAGGCGATTCCGTGCTTCGGAGGGCACTTTAACACTTACTTATCCGCAATGGGCCCGCGTGGTAGGTCAAAGTTCAGTCTTACCATGGCTATGGTGTGCGGGAAGGCCTGTGCCCTGCAGTGGTTTATTATTTAATATCACAGATAATATAATACCTATTTATAATAGGCTGATGATGATGATGGTTATGTCAAACCCGTCACTTTCCCTGTTAGGGTAGTCCTACTTTGATTAGATCTGGCACTTAAATTTTGACCTGGTTTCTTCAGTCGAATGTTATCCGGTTGAAATATTTCACAGTTTCGTCGCATTTCAAAGACTTTGGTGTAAAAATACTTTCGTATAATTGGAGTATGTCTACTTAGCTTTAGCACTAGCTCTATCTTTTAAGCTGAAGATGCTTGATTAAAAAAAGGTACTTTTGAACCGGCGTGTGTCGGGCAGCTTTCTCCCCAAACATATATTAGGTTACCAAGCCCCCCGCAACGCCCTTAGCCGAGGTTCGAGTCCCATTCGGGGACGCCCTTAGGCTCTTTGTGTAAATGTTTAAGGCTGAGAGCCATCTGCGCTCGCCAATTGCCCGGTGAAGCTGTTAATGCCATCTGCGGCCAACAGCAGTAACTACTGCTGTTGGCCGCAATAGTTCGAAAAAAAGTACTTTTAAACAACTTTTGAACGTATCAACTATTTAAAATAAACTTCTGATACGTTTTTTATTCATAATGATACAAAGTTAAATAAGAGGCCAACGTGAATCTTTTATATTATTTATATACGAGTACATAATAAATAGGATATACGGTTTTAAAATGTGGAGATTCAATACTACAACATAAATTACGTAAAAGTATCAATCTTGCTATCACGTCTATTCAAATTGAAGTGATTGGGGTCAAAGAAAGTTTTTAAACGTCCGAGAGATGACCAATAGGAACCGGTTTCCGTTAAGTCGCGTCAGCATTTCATAAATTTAAAAATGGAGCGTTTACTTTTTTACTGAATTAGGTCAATGCAGACATTGCATTAAGATTTCAGTGATCTCTGTCGTAGAAAGAACAGTAGAAAGTCTGAATAGTTTATTCCGTTGCTTGCGTCGCGGTTGGCTATGACTTGTCGGTAGGCACATGCCAGTGTTATGCCGACACTCGGTGCGGTGGGCAGCCGTCGCCTTACTTTTACTACATTATATCTATAGACAATTTAACGTGTCTAGTTTCGTGTTATTTTTTTTTTATTTCTTTCGGTGAAGACTACTTAAGTGGGATTCCTGATTTAGTTCGGACTGTTTCTGCTGTATCTTATATTTTTTTGTAAGTATTAATTATTACATTATTTTTTTATAATAGGTACCTAACATTTTCATTAGATAATTAACTTTTTGTAGTAATTACTTGTACACTAGATTATGTTGTAAATTCCGAAAATGACTCACATTATAATGGAAAAGCGTTATCCATTTTGCTCTACTTTCTAAATCCGTATTATTAAATAGTAGAGTAATTAACATAATGTTAACGTGAAATAATTATAATAAAAAGATATTAAAAAAAATATAATAAATTTTCATTGATCAAGACTTCAATAATTAAATAAACACTATCGCCATGTCTTTTAATGCGTTTATTTTAAAAAAGTTATTCGTCTAGACTTTAATTTCTGATGTAGATATAAAATTAAAATAAATAAATATCCACTGACAATCACACAGCGCCATCTAGCCCCAAACTAAGCTTTAGCCTGTATTATGGATACTAAACAACAATGTTTGTACTGCCCGGGGATCGAACCCGGAATACTTGATGTAATAGCTGACGTCTCAACCAATACTCTACATGGGTCGTCGTCGATGGAAAGGAGTATTTTAAACGCTTATTTAATTTATATGGACCAATTTAAACAATACCAAATTGAATATTGAGAATATAATTTAAATGTAACAACAACAATGGGAGAGTTTACTTTGTTATGGTTTGCATACAACCCTGTGTACCTAGAACTGTCGTTATCTTTTCAAATCGACTTTTTGGAAATTATTGATTCGTTTATAAACATAAAAAAACCTATAATAGAACAAAAGCGTGCAAATAAAAAAATGTTGCATGCCAGTCATCGGTGACTAGTCATGACAGGTTAATAATTTACTTATTTTTTTAGTTACTTTAATAATTATTATTACGAAAAATATTTTTTTAAATAAAATAGAATTTCTGTGTTGCCACTATTTTTTTTTTCTCTTAACCCACATTTACACAGCCTATAAACACTTTTGAAACGTGCAGTGGTATCCGCGATGGAAAGTGGGTAAAGCCAATAGTGTCACGGGAACAACGGTGGGATACAATGCTGCCGTAGCTAAAACGACGTTAACTGACAAGTACAATTTTTGATACAAACTGAAACCCTTTTTAACGCAATGATGTTCTGTATATAAAAAGGTAACTACGCCTGTAGGTTATACAATTGTAGGCTCTTTGTCTAAGTATGTACGCTAATATAAAAAATAAATAAAAAAGATATGTGTATGTGTGCTGTCATTGCATTCGGAACACTTTTTTCGGTTGTTTTGTGAGCATTTCACGATATATACTTTTTACATCATTGGTTTAAGGAAACCACTTCGGATAGGGAATATCTTACATTGCTATTTATCACCATTAGGATATTATGGCTACTGCAATAGGTTGAAGAGAGGAGAGAGGGGATATTATAAGGGATTTTGCATGTAAAAGATCACTTATAGTGTGTATAATAGTGCACTTTAAAATACTTATTAGCGGTAGTAAAAATTGTTCTCGTTAGTTAACTGAGTTTTAAGCTGGTGGACGGCAGAATGACGCTGCCATGAACAACCACCGTGTCGCATTATGCAACTAGTTGGTAACAAATACTCTAATATGTATTAATTTAACATCGTTTTTGGAATTCGTGTAGTGTTTCTTATGTAAACAGAGATATTTATGGATTATCTGGTTTTAATTCAGATAATAATTCAAATAACACTACTTTTACTAGCGCCCGCGTATCATAAAACTCTGCCCAGGGTATTAGTAGAGAACGTGTAGCATTGTTGATAAACCTACTTAGCACGCGTCAAGCGTGAAGAATAAGGCAAAATACTTCAGCAACAGAATAAAAATTATTGAAAGAAGCGTACAAGCTTTCTGACCACAGAATTAATAATAATAACATTCTCTTCATATTAATTATATGTTTCTGACTGAACCCGATATGAGTCCTATTGAATTTAGTCATAGAGCTCATCTTGAGACTACATCAAGTCCTGATAGGATGTCTTAATTATTTTTATAATGAGTATATATTATCTGTGGTATTATAACATAGACATTCAAACGTCTATTAAACAAAATACTTTCGATTTTCAAACGTAATGGCCGATACCGTGCAGATCCAATAAAAAGAAACACATTTGACTTGTTACCAGCCAGTACGACAATTCGCCATTGCCGAAAGTAGGCTTCCGAGCTAGAAAGTGAAAACGAATGCCCGCTTATATCAAACTTATAGTTAGAACGGTGCTTTCAAATTTCGGACACCTACGCACGAGATGCATCATATAAACTATACACAAATACAATTAAAATACACGGGAGAGCGTCGGTGGCTCATTGGTGCGAGTTCAAATCCCGCCATGTTCCAATGTTTTCCGAATTTCCGAAATTATATGAACGTTTATCTGACGTTCTTTCGGTGAAGGATAACATCACATCGTGACGAAACCTGCGCACGCTTTCGAAGAAATAATAGATTTGATTTGAAAATTGACATTCGTCAGGACTAGTTAGTTCTCTACACTGTCTATAACAATCTAATACAAATATTTAGTCCCAATATGAATTTAGATCAAATTATGGTGATGCCCATGGCGTCTACGTGTGTCATGGTGTGACTTAAGCAATCATTAGCGCAACACGCCTGATGACTTATGTCAACATGAATAATTCATTACCAACTGAGCTATAAAAATGTAAGGTCACACGTGGGGAAATCACACATATTCGATATAATTCGCGTCGAATTGTAAATATTATAGGTAATACCACAGATAAAATAATATTGGTAATACTTGCTGTGCCCGCAGTACCTTTCAGGTATCGACTAAAATATCAAATTTAATTAGAAGCCATTAAGTCGTTTAGACCTGAAGATGTAACAAAAAAAATACACACTCACAAACATTTGCCTTTATAATATTAGTGTGATTATTGATTACCAATCCGCAAATTTTTGAATGAAGGTCAAATTCCCCTAGGTTATCGACTGGTCAAGACCCTATCTACAAACAGGTCTATATTAGGCATTTGCCCATCAGTGGACGTACTTTTAACTGGATTAAGAATCCAATTGATACCTTTACTAAATAAAGTCATGTAAAAAATCACTAAAATAAAAAATCTTCAAGGGCAATAAAGAAAAACATGTAATTCCAGATTTTTATTTAATGACATAAATTTCGCATCTCACCGAATTTCATGTATAGACTGCAAATAAAGTCCGCTTAAGTATGATCACATAGCGACAAAACCGGAATTTTCAAAACCTGTTTTTTTACTAGGGTCGGATCAATATGGTCTTCACAGCTGGCTGATAAAATTTCTCAATTGACATTCGAAGAAGTTTTTTTTTTCAAATATTCAAAATCTATTTCACTTCAACTTATCGCAGTTGGAACTTATCCACTGTTGGATATAGGTTTCCCTCATACTTACTGCGCCAGATATCCCGGTCCTCCCGCCTATTTAATGTTCCTAGGTGCATATTTAGTTGCTGAAGTTAACTAGGTGGTAGAATCGATACTGAGTCGTCTAGGGTAGGTACCACCGCAGTGCCAGATATCGTCCCGTGAAACAGAAGTATTACGCACTTTTGTGTTTCGGGATGAGGGCACTGTAGCTAGTGAAATTAGTGGGTATAAGAGACCTAACATCTGTTGTCTCGGGTGACGGACGCAATTCGGCATTGATGGAGGATAATAACTGTCAATCAGTTATTGGTCTCTTTCAATGCCGCTCTGTTATGGTTAGGCGTATCACTAACCATCAGGTGAGCGTCCAGACCGTCATGTAAAATATATATCACTAGCTTTTGCCCGCGGCTTCGCTCGCATTAAATTCGGGATAACACGGTACTTTCATTTATCACTATACATAGGATTTCCCCTCCCTCCAACTTTAAAGGTTTCGGGGTCAATTTTAGAATTTTTTATTAGCAAAAAATATGTTATAGTGAGCTAACCTTAAAAGATAGACATATGCTGTCGCGGACTTTTTTGTAGACCTTTAAAAGGGTAACAATACTCTAATACATGACTTTTGCGAAACTTTAACCGTTTACGGAGCGTACGCAGCGGAATCTCCAAGTAAGAAAATTTCCCCCCCGATTTTTGAACATTATTCATTGCTGCTCCGCTTCTATTGCTTGTAGCGTCATGATATATAGCCTATAGCCTTCCTCGATAAATAAGCTATCTAACACTGAAAGAATTATTCAAATCGAACCAGTAGTTCCTGAGATTAGCGCGTTCAAACAAACAAAAAACAAACTCTTCAGCTTTATATATTAGTATAGATAAAAAAGTCTACTTAGTGGTTTAAATAAAAGCAAGGTATCACTTATATTTATCAATATCACTGACCAATGGCATATTTATTCCAATACGAATGATTCGACTTTCTAGTTGACGTGTCAGCTTTTTCGATAAGGTAGGTACAATACCGTAAGTCTAGAAAAAGAAAAGACAGTTTAGGATTCGAAAGGTAAAAAGAATAAAGATATTAGCTGTACAGTACGTAATATAAGCACTAGTTTTGAATATCATACTCATAATTTATAATGTCAAGTATATCTTAAATCAGAAGCCTTGAATTTAATAGTCGAGATCTTAAGACCCTAAAATAAACAATTTAAATCCATATTTGTAAAACTAATGTAGTCGCATATTTATTCTGCTACACACGCAGTACTTATAGCGAAACTACATCAGATTGTGCAAATCTCACTTGACATATTTTTCAACAACCTGTTAAAATTGCACAAAAGTTTCAAAATCATTGTGAAAATGTGTGCAATTGTGTACACAAACATTATAATATAGGAATATTCATAGTGTTTCGATACTTAAAACAATGGTTTTAGAAAGTAGATTTTTATATTTTTCAAACACATTCTTGATCTTTGGCACTAGGTTTCTAAATATCTTGGCTCCCCATTTTTGTGGCTACATTAAAAACAAATCAGAAAGTCAGACAACTCTTTTGGCGGGATTTTTTATCAACGCTTGGACAACACTTTTACATAACGTTGATTTCGTTTCAATCAACCAAAAAAGTACAATGGCATTTGAATTTTAAACGAAAGCGAAATAATAGACTGAGAAGCGAAAGTGAGATGTATCTAAAGTGACTCAGCCGGTTACCTAGGAAGCCAGTGCTTAGGTTAAAACTTCGGCGGAAAGTTAAAAGCAAAAAAGGACATTTAAGTAAATATGAATTATTTTATATATCTGGAATATTCAGCCAGTTGGACCACAAGACCTTGGACGAGGGTCAGTTCCTACCAACTTTGGGGTCGTTTAATGGAAGCAAACCATACAAAATTATTACTTACGGCAAGCTGTAATTTTATAAAAATTTGCAAATATTAAATATCGTTTATAGCAGAACCGAATAGGATAAAATTTACATGCAGTACAAATAATATAAAAGTGAGCAGGAACTCTTCTCTAATCCGGGATAAAAATATTTGAATATGCAAAAAAAATCCGCGTGTGAAAAAAATCATTACACTTAAATTGGTGTCCCATTAATATTATTAACTGTAATCAAGGAACGGGCACAGTTTCCACACTTCAACTGCATGCCACTTAACTGGTAAAAAGTTGTCACTTAAGTTGACTGAACATAAAATTGTCGGTCTTGCAACCGATTGCAAAACTGCCCTAAAGTTGTCGCAATCCCTTGATCTGTGGACCGATTGTAATGTTTGCGCGATGTTAAAATGCTTAATAAGTAAATGCAAGTAATTTCCAATATACCTGATTAAGGTGTTCGGTAGCAGGTGGATGTCAACTGCTAGAGAACGGTCCGCGTGGATATCAATAGGAGAGGTTAACGAAAAGCAGGGACGAAACAATCTTGTTGTATTTCTAGTCGTGACAGTGTGACCTCATCATCAGCTCATTAAACGTCCCCACCGAGGAGCACGAGCCTACCCGTATAGGGTGTTTAGGTCTTAGTCGTCCACGCTGGCCCAGTGCGGATTGGCCGACTTCACGCACAACCTTTGAATTTCTTCGCAGGCGTGCGCAGGTTTCCTCACGATGTTTTCCTTCACCGTAAGAGCGTCGGATAACGTACATATAATTTCGAAATCACGTTATACGTGGTGAGATTTGAACCTCAGTCCTCCCGGTAGGAGGGCAACAGTCCACACCATTGAGCTACCGACGCTCTTAAGTGCTGTGTAATCAGTGTGCTCTAATGCTTCAAAATTGTTTCATGTCTGAATAGGAAATTGAAAAGGGAAATCTAAAATTGAATTTGTAAAGATTCTTTGAAAGATGGAGATTTTATTGTTAAAGTCTTATGTTCGAATATTTGTATTGCATTTTGCTTTATCATCATCATCTTTTTTAATGTCCCCACCGAAGGGCACGAGCCTACCCGTATAGGGTGTATAGGCCGTAGTCGTCCACGCGGGCCCAGTGCGGGTTGTACGACTTCACACAAAAACATTGAATCTCTTCGTAAGTGTGCGCAGGCTTCCTCACGATGTTTTCCTTCTATCAAAACGCGAGCGTTCGTGAGTCAGCTCAGTGCGGCCTCATTGCGGTCGGGCGATCGCGCTGACTTTCACTGCAGCTGTATCTCGTAGCATTTCTGCTTTTAAACATCTGTATTGGATTGATGAGTCTGGCTTTTGGGAGAATAATTAGGTTGTTAATAGGGATCTTTTAAGCGGTCTTTTAAATATGTTCTTTGAGACAATAGATAAAGCTCATATTTAGCACTTGCAAATAGACTAAGTGGACAAAAGAATTGAGTCGATACATATCTGAAATCAAACAAATTTCCAACACTTTAGTAAGTAGAACAGTACATTTTCATGATCACAAGTGTGTTGGTGTCGATATCAACTATAGCTACGCAAGTTTTTAAATTATTTATTTAATTAAATAATCTACAAAGTTAGGATTATTCAAAAACTTAGGTCTAAATTTTAAATTATTGAAGCACTTCAGTCTTGGGCACCGTTCGCCCAAATTTTGGTAGGTGTTTTAGGTATTTTTAGACAAAAAAAAAACTAGATTGCTGCAACCATAATATCTTTGGCTGTAATATAACCATATTCCAAACTATGTCGACAAAGTAGGTATGTGGGGATTCTTCGACAAACAACGATCCTATTCAAACTCTATAATTCCCAAACCTTTTCATAGAGCTTAGTTGCGGACGGTTCCCTTTTGTCTTCTTAATTGACGACATGACTGAGTCTAAACAAATAAATCATGCACATAGTAGTTTTCCTGCGTCTTAACTACACATTGTCTGTATTGTAAACGTAGCTAAATATGGCCAAGTTCTATGTCGTAGACAGTTGCGGACATCAATTTAGATTCTCTGTTTGCTGACGTCATGAATCAAAATGGCCGAGTTTCTGACTTATGTGGCATCCATGGTATAATTTTGTATGTAGAGTTGCTCAGTAAAATTGAATTGATAATTTGTTTAATTTAATGTAGCATCGGGAAGATAAAAGTGTTCAAAAAATCAAGCTGGACAGATTTGGACCGGACTTTTATTGGCAGGTAGCTGATGTTATAAGGAAAACTTAGGCTACTTTTATTTCGAATTTAATTATTACTGTTGTTAGTCGCGTGAGTTTCGCGCATTTATGTTATGTTTTACTGCGGGCGAATATCTTATTCCGAAATAAGTTCACACAAATTATATAGCAATGCCCTTGAAAGAATCTCGATGCATTGGCATTTTTAAATTAAAGAAAAAAAACATCAATCGTGGACAGATGGACTCAAATAAAATTACAACGAAACCAGAACAATGGCGAAATGATCAGTATTCCTCGACCATAGCATGGTGACCAGTGGGTAGGGTTGTCACTGCAGAGGTTGTATGCAATTAAATTATTTTTGATTAAAGGACTTTTGAACACAAAGTATCTATCAGCACGTAGTACTATACGAGTAGATAGGTATACATTTAGAACTAGTGCGTATTATATTTTTCTATACTTTAACAGTTCTTTTTGTTAGCACCATGCGGTCTTAGACAGCAAAAAAACTTTTGTTGCTTTCTTGACCTGGTTTATTGAATGTACAGACCAAGTGCTAATACCCCCATAAAGCATTAGAGGGTTTAGTCCATAGCCTACTACGTTGGTCCAACGCGGAATGGCTGGTGAGATTAATTAGGCTTTTATAAATTTAAAAAGAAATATTTTCCTTACTATGACAGAATACAGTTGGTAAAAGGTGGTACAAGATCATATACAGTACAACAAGCTTATGCTTACAATGTGATCGTAAATAGTACATTTCAATCAATGAATTCAGTCAAAGTATCGACCTTGAAAATATCGACTGGAATATAAAAACAAAAAATAAAAAGTAAGTCAAAAAATCCAGATCTTGATTCAACTTGATCCGTATTAATAACCTAATAATATCTCTGATACGAGTTATATTGAAATAACCTTTGCCACGCCTTTTGCGTAGAACGCACTCCGGCCAATGATATTCTGTATATATATATAGGTAGATACGCTAAACGTGCCTCAAAAACGAACCGCCAAAGAGAATACAGTTGTAGGGTCTTTGTTTAGGTAAATGTACGCTCATTCGAAATATGTGTACCTATGTGTGCTGTCACTGCATTCGGAACACTTTTTTCGGTTGTTTTGTGAGCATACCACTAATCTATACTTTTTAAATCATTGCCTCTGGCCTGACAACTTGCATAAGGTCGCTGGTGGAAGCTGGATGAGAAAAGCGGAGGATGGTCCGGGATATCTGGCGCAAAATGGGGGAGACCTACGTCTAACAGTGGACTTCGATACATTAAAGGGAGAGAGAGAGAACCTTTGCTAAGGTTAATAATTAAAAAACGGAATTAATTGATTGTCGTTTAATTAAACCTCCATATTCCATATTTTAATATTTTTGATTTTTTTTTGATATTCTCCATATTAGAAAAGGGAAATGGTCACGTATAAATATACTTAATTACAAAAATATTTTAAGTTTCGATGTTGAAAACCCTTCCAGATGGCGAGCTTGTACTTTTTTAAATGTTGGCAACACGGAAGTTACTCAAACGAGTTTACGACAAAAAGTTATAAAGAAAATCAGTTCGGCCACACATGGAAGGTTCCGCGTGTATTAAATTTTTTATAACGTAAATATCGGCCTTTAATATTTACCGGCACTAGGAAATGTTGAAGTGCAAGGTGCAACTTTTGTAAGGTCGCCAGGTTTAATTAATGTAAATTTTATATTGTCATTAAAATTCAAAAACAATCAACAAAGTATACTTACTTATGGTACCAACTGTTAAAATATTTTTGTTTTAAGTTACATCTGACTGTAATTCCCATAGATATAGGATATTAGCGCGCTAATTCTGAATCTATGGTAATTCCACATAAATACCATTTCCACTTTTATAATAACTGCATACTATAGGCGGCAGTAGTCCTTACCATCGACACCTAGTTTATTAAGGCTGACATTGGCTGACATTCATATTATAAAAAAAATCGATTTATAATTATAATGTTTTAAATTGAAACTTTGAAGGGCAAGTATAAAAGAGCATTACTACTATGCACTTAAATTTTAAATGAAAATGTTAATAAATATGTTAAAAAATATTTGAAAGTCTTCGAAATATTGTTTATTTTAGAGGATTTAAAAACACAAAGCAGGGGTTTCTTGATATAAGGACTCCTAAAATATTCCGTCAGTGGGGGTTCCCTTAGGAGTACAATTTCGGCAGTAACGGTCCCCGGGAGCGACGACCGCACTTGACTTGCAGTTTTTGTGATAACATTGTCATGCCTGTAGGACTTTATTTATACATCGATCATGGTACGGTTACTGAAGTTTCCAATTAAATGGCTTTGAAATTGTAATATATAAAATACATATATATTTAAAAACGTTATCGTTACCTATATTTAAATAGGGTTGTAAATGATTTAGTTCATTGATAAATTCGTAAATATTACCGATAATTATTTATGATTATTTTTATTGTTGTAACTAGATAATTTAGTTTTCTTTTGTGAGGTATGATTTTTTATTAGGTTCTAGTTTTCAATAAGTAAAATAAAATATTATGAATGTCTCAGAATACAGAAAATAACATGTCGGGTCCAAGCCACACATGCGCGTGGTGCATTCCGCTAAATAACTACTTAGACTTTTTTGACTTGGAGATTCATGTTGAATTAGTGTCGCTGGACTCGCAGGCTGTTCGAAATCCATGGTAACTAGAGTATCCTTGATACCTACTGCTGGGGAAGGTCAAGTTCAGGCGTGGACTATACGGTTGATATCACAGATTTCCCAATACAGGAGATGGGGCAAGCCGCGTTTTTAAGTGCGACAAATGTAAGCTCAACGAGCATACACTGGCTGCCAGTTTACGCTCTGTGAGACGAGTCAAGACGCACAAATATTAGAAGAAATTACCGTTTCTTTCCCAAAATGCCACCTGTGCAATTGTTAACATGCCATCATCGCAATGAATCAGTAAATTTTCCAAGAAATATAATAACTTTCACAGGTAAGAACCGAAAAAAATTGCGACACTGGGACTGCCTATAAACTTGGCGGCTTGTCCAGTCTAATTGTATATTCGGATGTCTGTGGTTGATATGTATTATGTATTCTATGGATTTATTTTATTTCTGGAGCAGGGACAGTTAATGGAAAGAAAAAGTATCGCAAACATATTTTTGAAATCGAAATATATGGAGTCATTATGAACTTAAATAATCCATGTAATATAGGAACCTATATAATATTATTGTTGATATGATTTCAAATTACTCTTCTTGAAAACTGGACATTTCGCAAATAATAATTTATTTGTAACTGTTTTTTTGTACATTATAATTTATAAACTATAACTCCTTACGATGTAAATTTATGCCTAGGCATTTTCTTTGCAGTGACGAAATTCTGTCGTCACGGATAATGTTTGGCATTTTCAACAATATATAAAGTTAGGCATAAAAAAGTAGGAAAATAGAACGTTACCAATGTATTCTTTGCATCATCACCAATCATATCGTGATGTAAGACACCCAACACACCTCTTAACCGATATAACTTCGATGTTATAAACGTTATGTCATAAACAATATACCGTTTTTTACAACGTAATTACGTTGCTCTAATTTTTTACGGTGCGAAGTGAATGCATTCCTTTTTTTTCTTTACAGCTGTCGTACTCACATTTACGATAAAGGTTTTTAATACTTGATATTAAAAACCTTTAAAAACAATTGAAATTTACCAAAGAAACATTCTAAATGATATTGTGGTATCACTTCATCATATTTAATCATAAGTTCACCAAATTAAGTAGTACCCTGCAGGTGGGCTTGGTTTTATACTTGAGTCTCAGTCACAACTGATAAACAGTTATTATTATCTATCAATGCCGCACAGCGCCCGTCATCCGAGACAACAGATTTGATCTCTTAAACCCGGTCATTTCACTAGCTACAGTGCCCTCATCCCAAAACACAAAGCACTCTAATTTCACGGGACGATATCTACCATGGTGGTGCATACCTAGACTACTCTGTATCGAGTCTACCACCAAGTAAGAGTTTATATTAGAAAGATATTTGGAGATTCTAATTTTCAGATGTGAAGTGTCATTAAATATTTATGTTAAAAATATACTTAATCGGTATATTTCTGTCGACATACACTAGGAAAAGTGAGGTAGCCCTCACTTGAGGCCATCGCGAACCACATTACTCGTAGTCCCGCGTGATGGGTCGCGCGCGGCCCATTTTCCCCATAGCCATGCTGTTTGGTAAGGCCTGTGACCTCCAGTGAGATTTTTAAGGCTGGTTTGAGGATACATTAATTGAAAAAAATCAAGCATGCTAAGTCGTAGGCAGTTCGCAAAGTTCGAAGTTTCTCAACAGGGTACATTGACCATCCCATAGTTTATGGAAGTAGCTAAACGTTACTATCGTATTAAACATAGGCTATTTACATCGATTATGTTTAATTAAACAATGTGCCAGCACATTACAACGCACGCAGCGGTGCCCATCGGATTTTGGAGGGCGAGCGACTTGTGTCGCAATATTTTGGGAGCTCACCGTTGCAGCTGGGAGCATCGACCTCAGTCAGGCGCGACTCTCCCGTACTGTGGGGACGTCTCAGGGCATGGGGCTTAGACAAGTGACGATCGAATCGAAACAAATTCCGCTTCCACGATTGACAAAAGCCTACCACTTGATACTGGCAATGCACGGAACAGGCTGAAAAAGAAGACATTAGTGATGTCACTGACGTATGTCATTTCCTAGCTGTATTATCTATGGATTCACTTCGGAACGATTGTCACTTGTCTAGGTGCCCTAAGGGCTCGGGTGAATCGGTGAGCAGGGCTGGTGGAACTTCGACGGCCTTGTGTGAGTTTCCTATGAAATTGTGTGTTGACGTTAAATTCGTATGTGTGTAAACAACATTGGTTGATTAACTGAGAAACTTTTCCTTATTTGGCCATGGAATTTATCGTGATTTAAGTACCATCGTAAGTTAATAATAATCTATTGGGTATAGTTTTTTTTTACCGATTTGATGTATAGCAAAATGGCAAAATTAAGAAAGTTTTCTTTAAAAATAAATATTATTTTAAATATGGGAAGACTTAGTGGAAATCAAGTAGGTATCTCTCACACGATTTGGTGTTATTATTTTTAAATACGGACATACCTTTAAAGAAAAATTATACCTACTGTCAAATCGGGTTTTATACGTATTTATCGTATTCATCATAAGTTCTTGTTCCAATTGTATAGTTTTATTCTTCTAAGGGCTCGATGGCGTATCTATAAGCATATTCGGTTAAAAATCGCAAAGTTAAGGAACTATCACTGTAGTCACCCAATGGATGGGTGACCGAAAAAATTCGGGTCCTTCCTTGCTTTGGAACGCACGCTCGGCTACCTTAATATATCTCACAAAGCGGGTTGAGACGCTTATTTCCTTCTAAATTATTTTATTGTCCCAAGAATTGTTAATCAAAAATATCTCCTAAACCTATTTAGGAGATACAATTAAACCACGTTCATCCATATTCTTAAGTTTCATCTTCATTGCCTTTATATGACATTGAAACTTTGTTAGATAGATAGATAGAATGAATTAAATACAAACATAAAAACCAATACAGTGGGCAAAGGCGGCCATATCGTTTTGTTATTTCCAAATTTATTTCCCGTCTCCTTCCTTTGAGGCCTTGCGAAGCGCGCGGGGTATTGCTTATCCTTAAATAAATTTAAAGTTGTTTTTTGAACCTCAACATTTCACAATATGTCCCCGGCCGCGGAAATTAAAAAAAAAACATTATTATGCTAAAGTACTAACTACATAATAACCACAGACATCCGAATATACAATTAGACTGGACAGCCGCCAAGTTTATAGGCAGTCCAGTGTCGCAATTTTTCGGTTCTTACCTGTGAAAAGTTATTATATTTCTTGGTAAATTTACTGATTCATTGCGATTAGTGCATGTTACAATTGCACAGGATGGCATTTTGGAAAAAACAGTATTTTTTTCTAATATCGTGCGTCTTGACTCGTCTCAGAGCGTAAACTGGTAGCCAGTGTATGCTCGTTGAGCTTACAGTTGTCGCACTTTAAACGCGGCTTGCCCCATCTCCTGTATTGGAAATCTGTGATAATAACTATGGCGATCACAGCTTATTTACGAATATATACTTGCTGACTTATGATTTTATAGTCACTATCCAGGAAGTCTTAGGTTTAACGTGGATTTTGTCTCAGTTTATTTTCTAAACTTGAACATTGACAGTTTAAAAGAAATACAATACGATCTGAAACGTGAATTAGCTTTTGTTGCGCACGGTTCTGAGATTACAGATTCATTTTAGTTTATATCCTACTTGGATTGTGATTTTAATGGGCTGTTCTGGAAACAGTTTTTTAAATCTCGTAATAAAGTGAATTATCAAACGAACTATCTAGTACTAGATGAGAGCCATAATATCCACTGCTAGTCAAAAGCCCTTCAAATCAAATATTTTATTCAGCGGTTGCAAATACAGAAAGTACATAGTTAACTTAAACAATTTAAGGCCCTGAACAGTAAATCTATTACAAATTAAATATTTTACACTAGCTTTGCGTGCGACTTCGTCCGCGTGGAATAGTTACTTTGGCCTAACGCTCTCTTTCACCCGCTACTTCGTTTATATAGGTGAGTTAAAACTGCGATATCTCATAAGATATTCATTTAAATTGAATGATGTTAATGGCAATTTTGTTTAAAATGAAATACTTGTGATAAATAAAGTATTTATTTTGATAAGGATTGATATCATATTTATGAAAATAGCTTCGCAAAATGATGCATTATTTTAGAAAAAAATTTTAGCAAAAAATATGTTATAGGGAGCTAACCTTAAAAGATAGACATATGCTGTCGCGGGCTTTTTTGTAGACCTTTAAAAGAAGAACAATACTCTCAAACATGACTTTTGTGAAACTTTAACCGTTTACGCAGCGTACGCAGCGGAAGCTCCAAGTATGAAAAAATACCCCCGATTTTGAAACATTCTTCATTGCTGCCCCGCTTCTATTACTCGTAGCGTGATGATATATAGCCTATAGCCTTCCACGATAAATAAGCTATCTAACACTGAAAGAATTTTTCAAATCGAACCAGTAGTTCCTGAGATTAGCGCGTTCAAACAAACAAACAAACAAACTCTTCAGCTTTATATATTAGTATAGATTACACTGAATAAAAGCCCACACAGAAATGTTAAAGTACCTATATTAAATACCATTACGCTGATCTTCGTGGACACCAAAATAAATGGAAAAGTGTGTCGCTCGTACCATAACCCAGCATAGTTACAATGTGTTATGTGGATATCAAACCGTCCTCCATACATAATACAGATGATATAAAAATATGACACGTGAGATAAACATACAAGCCACAACACAGCACTCTCCTATAAGTTTCATCGTGGAGGACTTTAGATTATAACTCGCTTCCCTGGTCTGCCTGGGTCTCCAAAGCCTCGTTCGTTATTCGACAGGATACACCAAGGCACATAAAGGGTTTTAAAAATATTTGAAAAATGACTCTTTAACTCTATTTTGTTCTACTGCCGAATAATAGTTTGTTATATACCGCAGCTGGCTCAGTTAAAACATCTTTGCGATACAAATCAGCTGTCGTATCCACATAAAATCTACTAAGGGATGTATTCAATCAATTACTATCAGAAGTTGCAGTGACTTGCTTCTTATTGCTTCAGCATATAATTCGGAATGGCTAGTTCATTTTAAAACAATAACATGAACCATTGGCCGATGTTACGCTCTTGGACTTGAAATTGCCATATTTCAGGACATCTAACGCATATCTCATACATTCAGTCTGTCATTTATATGTATAATTAACACAGGCCCATCTCTATAATTATTATGGTTTTTGCGAATATTGTAACTCGTACTGTTGAACGCAGAAGACATTTAGAGCTTTATCGGGAGATTGAAAACCTCTGCAGGTTAGGATCCTAAGGATGTCCCCGAGCGGGACTAGATCCAAGGTCAAGAGCGAAGGGGTAGGTAACCTAGTATATACTAAGTGTACTAAGGAAAGATTGGCATTGGCAGAAGGCTGGTCACCCTTCTGTTGTAGTACTAAGTTTATGTGTATAGTATCAGCTTTTAATGATTGAGTGATGTTATATGTGTAATACAAGGCAATGTAATATGAACAATTATATTACAGTACAGTTACGTAGATATAATCTACGTGGTGAATCATATTAAACAAAGATATATGTTTATTATATGATTTTGCGATACAAAATTATCTTTAAAATTTTCATTATACGGAAACGTATAATGACATTTTTCGCGAAGCATGTACTGTAGTAGTACCTACTGAAGATAGGATTTTGAAACACGTTCAACTTCTTCTTCTTAGCGTATCGATAGCAAAAACAATTAAACTGTAGAAGCCAAAGCTAGCCACGGCAGCAGCGCTGTCCGCAGCCGTCATCAAATCCTGCAGAGAACAGCTACTTGGGCAAGCAGGACACGACATAAGGTGAATCATCATTTGGGCCGCTCACAAAGACAATCTAAATCAAGACCGCCCGAAAACCCCCATCTGGCTAAATTCTTCCTACTCTGACCTGACCAAGTCCGAAGCCTATTTAAAAACTTTCAGGCCGGCCAAGACAAATCATCGCCAGGAGGAAGCCTCTCAAAAATGGGAACAAAGGGATTCGGCAAAGTAACCGCCTCACGCCAGAGCTTAAATCTCTCGATTCAACGTTCAACTGTTAAATAGTATGTCAGCAGTTCGTTTTAATGTAAACTAACTAGTTTCGCACGTGGCCTGATTTCACACCTTCGCGAATAAAGTTGTTTACAAAAAGGGAAACAGGTTTTTTAAATAAAAAAAAGGTTCAAACTGCCATTGCCATATGGCGGCTGTCCAGTCATATTTTTGGTCTATAACCCTCTTTCGGAAAATAATTTGAACGTGAGGGGACTGCCTCAGTGGTTAAGGGATCGCTCCGTTATCTGGTGATCCTTGATCGGCTTGTGATCGTGGGTTTGAATTCCACGGGAAACGTACGTTATGCCATCAGTCCTGACTACCTTAGAATGGTCGTGATTTACAATTCGCATTGGCCTCTTTATATTTTAATTTTCTTACTCTCTCCCCAGTGGCGTAGCGAGGTCTAACCTAGCAGACGAAACGCCTAAGCGAGGCCCTTTGACAATATGTTTTTAAGTGCCGCCCTTTTATTAAACGAGTAGGGTAACTATTAGTCCTTTTTGTTGATACCAACAGATAACTTAGTGGCTATGTTGTCGGTGTTTCTGAATCATTCATCCCAAGTGAGATCCAGCAAATTCCCTTTGGCCCCTCTAGCGCAAGGCCGCGAGAGATGGCTCGCTTCGCTCATGCCTTGCTACGCCACTGTCTCTCCTAATACAGGTTGAAACTCTTCGAACTTGCAAGCGTTTGTGTGGGGGCATAATTTACCATAAGTATCTGCTCGTTAATCGTTAAAAAAAAACAAAAAGAAACGAACAAACAGCTCCCCTGATGGTAAATGACACCACCGCACTTGTCAATTTGAAATAACCAAAGCAATGAAAGTTGCCGGTTCTTAAAATGGAAATATGTCCTTATTTTCAAAGAGTTACTGTCATGAAATAAGTGAATGCGATTGCCCTAGTTCACACTTAGATAATGAATGCCATTCAGATTCTTAATGTCTATCAACTCCTTAAAACAATGTTGTCTAAGCTCTAATATCTATGTTTGCACCGGAACACTTGGAAAGTGCTAGTGAAAGTTGGCATGACCAGTTTGAAGGTCATGAACGCTGTAACAGCCCGAATGGAAATAAAACACGCATATTTATTGCGTGGCATGCGCTAGGAACTTATATGGCGTAGAACTGAAGGACTGGGATGGTTACAGAAAAATAGAAGACACGTATTGAGCAAATGATAGGTTAATAAAATAAACTATTACTTGTTTGCGCTATTTTTTTTTTTTTTCGAACTGACTACTGCTTTTGGCTGCAGATGGCCTTTACAGCTTTACCGGGCAAGTGGCGAGCGCAGATGGCTCTCAGCCTTAATATTTACACAACGAGCCTAAGGCGTCCCGAACGGGACTCGAACCTAGCTTAGGGCGTTGCGGGAGGGCTTGGTAGCCTAACATATGTTTGGGGAGAAAAGCGGCCCGGCACATGCCGGTTACGCGAATAGGGACTGCGAACCTACAGGGATACGCGACGATGGCCCCGCCGGCGGGGGCGCAATCTCGGTTGTCGATTTGTGGAGTGTAATCTTAGTGTTTTAAGATTACACTCGTTTGCGCTCTGGTTTTGATCTGCAAATAAATGTTACTATGCCGATTGGTAAACGAAAACTAAACAAATTTAATGTAATTTAATTGCTAAAACCCATAAGTTGTATTATTTGTAATAATTATGAATAGATTTTGTTTACTATGCTAATGTAAAAAAATGCTATGGAATGGCTGGACTGATTATGACGGGACTGGCAGATAACTGCTTAACCGAATAAAGGAGTAGGTAACTCTACCTGTATTACCGCGCAGACAAAGTCGTACCCATAATTACGTTATAATTGAAAAACAAACTTATCGTGTATGTCCGAAGTTTGAATATTAAAATTGGTACGTTTGTTTGTAAACATAAGATCTGTTGTAGGTATGCGAGATGAAGTCCTACCTGGACTAACAATGAGCTGATATTGGAATGAAGACAAACCAAGAATATAAATCTGTAATTTAACTTTGCAGCCAAGATTCATGTTTGCTTACTTGTTAACATGTACAATAGCTATATAGCTACTTATTATGGTAAATACATTTTAACAAATAAATTTATTTAATGTCAGTTATACCTATACCTCTATAGGCAGGCAATCGCTATCATAAATGCACCTCGAGCCGACATTAAATCATGTCCATTTAATTTGCAATTTCGAAGCAAGCTTAGAAATAAATAAAATAAAGCTTTTCCCCTCTGTCTTCACCTATCGCAGCTATATTCAACATAGATCCTCCCATTCTGTGCAAGATATCCTGTTAAATAGAAGAAAGAAAGAAAATGATTTTTCGTCGCATCGACAAAAATCAAAAAATTATAATCGTAAAACTATTCTTGTATTTTGTGTTTTTGAC
The DNA here is from genome assembly GCA_019425675.1 of Leucinodes orbonalis. Classification (NCBI taxonomy): domain Eukaryota; kingdom Metazoa; phylum Arthropoda; class Insecta; order Lepidoptera; family Crambidae; genus Leucinodes; species Leucinodes orbonalis. The sequence goes on from PQWD01012293.1 coordinate 27,950, forward strand.
ATGAGCAGGTACTGGCCAAACCACTAATAGAAAAATATACAGTAAAAAAAAGAGGTACTGTAGGTAGTGATTCGGCGGGAATAGAAATGATACGAAAAAAACTGAGAATTGTTAAGTTTAATTTTATTATTTTGTGATGTTAAACTTGACTCAATAGGTGTTTGAAACAAAGTAATTTCAATATTTGCAATTTTTTAAATTATAATCACAAATTAAGTTATAATTGGATTTGGTCTATTCGAATGTCAGATTCAAAGTATATACTACACAGCATCCGAATAACAATTAGACTTACATCAGCCGCCAAGTTTATAGGCAGTCCAGTGGTCGCAATTACTTTTCAATTTCTACCTGTGAAAAGATATTTATTTCTCGGTAAATTTTACTGATTCACTGCGATGATGATGTTACAATTGCACAGAATGGCATTTGGAAAAAACGGTAATTTCTTCTAAAATTCGTGCGTCTTCATTCGTCTCACGGAGCGTAAACTATAGCCAGTGTATGCTCGTTGAGCATACATTTTGTCGCACTTTTTACACGCGGTTTGCCCCATTCCTGTATTGGGAATATAGTCGTACTAACATACTTACATTTGACCACTAAAGGTCATCATCAATCAGCTCATAAACGTCCCCACCGGAGGGACGAGCTACCGTATTGGTGATTGGCCTTAGTCGTCCACGCGGGCCAGTCGGATTGGACGACTTCAAACACAACCTTCGAATCTCTTCGCAGGCGTGCTGAAGATTCTCACGTGTTTTCCTTCACCGTAGAGCGTCGCTAACGTACATATATTTTCAAAATCGAAATACATTGTGTTCGGATTCGAACCACAGTCTCCTGGTAGGAAGGCGACAGTCCACACCACTGAGCCACCGACGTCTACTAAAGGTGCCTGCTATTAATATGGCTATATTTAAAGTCCTCTTAGCTACATTTGCTTATTATTGCTCATTTTTCTTTTAGACAATTAAGGTTGCGGCAACCTAGTTAAGCTCTGCGCGCCTAGGATTCAAGAACCTCTAGAATTATAGTTATGTACTGTTGTATCGTACAGATACAATATTTACTTTGTTATGTACTACATATCTCTCAATATTTCTGTACTTTCAAATCCAACAATAACACGAGTCAATATATGTGGTTAAATATAAATATATTTAAAATAACACCGCCATTTTGTCACAATATATTCAAGATGGCGACCGTCCCATCAGCCGAAGAGTGCCGCAAGCATGAGCCAAAGCCGGAGTTGACCGAGCCAGGGTGACTGATGATGACGAGTCCAGGTCCAGGAGGCCAAGAAAGGGAGTCCGGTGACCTGCCGCAAGAGTTCGAGAGAAAGCCAGGGTCGAGCTGCGGAGGAACCCGCATTGAGGGATCAGGCACTCGGCAATTGGACTTTCATAGAAAAGCACCCGGCTATTAAAAAGTGTCGGACTGGTAAGTCTTTGAAACCGTCTTTTTGGAAATCAAGAATTTTATATCCTTAATACAAAACCTTAACCATAACTTTCCTTTACGTACAGTAGCTAAACTTTTCGGAAGCGAATAAAGACTTTTTCTTTTTAAATCCAGTAAAGCCGGTAGTTTTCCATAAAACAACTTAAAGTCACCCATTTTTTCATAAAACTCATAATTTTTTATTTTTATTTTTGGGACAAAAAAACAGTCAAAGCTTAAAATCTAAATTAATACTTAAGAACATATTCATTGTGAGACCCACATCATTGTCCACATAATTATAAATTATAGCACAGATTAAATATATATACTAATTATAGTATGATTTAAAGCAAACGTTAAAGTTTCGTATGAGAGTATAAGTGTAATTAGGTTAATGGGATGGCAAACCCCAGAACAGAAAAACAAAAAAAGAAAAACAAAAAAATATTGAAATGTTTATTTTAGTGCCAGGACTGAGAAGGTATATAATACTAGTCGTTTCCAACTTTGAAAGGACATTTAATCTGTCAAACCTCTTGGGTTTACTTAACTTGAATGATATTTGCTTGCATGCTAACTTATTTAATTAACTTTGGATTTGTGTCTATAACAAGTAAGACTCTAGACTATCGTAAAATTTAAATATGCAAACAAGAAGTAAAACCAATGCGGCAAAAGTCTACATGTCATCATACTGACATTCGTTAATGTCTGATTCTCATTCAAATCACAACACTAGAAAGGCATTATTATTCTTCCACCTTAAGTATACATCGAACTTGCAATTACGTGACGTGGATAAGGCAATTGTTACACTGGCTAAGTAGAGTAGCAGGCGTGCTTTATCGAAATACAACCCCCTCCCCGTTCGCAACGCCCTAGCCGAGGTTCGAGTCATTCTCTGGAACGCCCTAAGACTCGTTGTGTACATTTTAAGGCTGAGAGCAATCTACGCTCGCCTATTGCCCGGTGAAGCTGTAAAGGCCATCTGCGGCCAACAGCAGTAGTCAGTTCGAAAAAAAAATTTCTGAATACTTTAACTTTGATTAGCACGTTTATACTTATATGTTACCTGTGTCCATTGGCAAGTCGTGGGCGAACAACCGCCTGCCCGTGTTGCCTTAGTTTTAAGAATTGGGCTATTGGGGAACCGGCGGTACCGGCGCCAGGGCGGCGGGAGCGTGCCTATTATCAGCATTGCGCCTGTGCGAAGCCGGGGCGGGTCGCTAGTTTATAAATAAAATAAATATTCACTGACATTCACACAGCGCCATCTAGCCCCAAGAAAAGCCCCAGAGAACAAACAGATATGTTTATGCACACAAATGTTTGTACTGCCCGGGGATCGAACTCGGAACCCTTGTAGTGTAGTAGCATATCCATGCAGTGACAGTGATTTTTGCCGACACTACCCCTGCGCCACTCACCCAAGACGACAGCTGATGGTCAATTATACCCGGTAATTTTACTAGCTACCTCATCCCCTCATCCCGATACACAAGTGCAAAATCCTTTTATTTTACGAATTTATATTTGGCACTATCATGGTGCCTACTTCGACGACTCAGTACTGAGTTTACCACTAAGTAAGGCCCTTGTCTTCCCAGCCTACAGCGCCAAGAACCTATGGCAACCGTGAGTATACTAGAAATGATATAAGAAAGGCGTATCCCCAAGGGCCGACTTTTTGGGAGTCCAGTCGATACTTAATTTTTTGGGAGCCGAGGGTCCGTGGTTGGACAAAACCTATTTCTCCTATGTTATATGCTTAAAATAAATAACTACAGAGTAGTCCACAAAATTGATTCAAGGCAACAATATTTTTAAGCCTAATTTTATAACAACGGTATAAAACCGGTGTACAAGTGTAGTTCTCAAAGTTACTGTTACCAAGTTATTGGTGCGTTACGTCTGGCATGCAATAAATCAAGTTACCGAGGTGGTGAATGGAAGATTAAATTTAGAACAAACCAAAACTATTTGTTTTTAAAGCGGCCATGTTTTTTTTGGCGAGTTGTCGCATAGGAAAACACATTTGTTACTTGCTTAAGGAAGTTTAGGGCACTAACTATATTCTATATAGAGATACTCTAGGAGATACTGTTTAAGGATTGTTGCTAAGGAAAAAAATCATTCAATCAATGTTGTTTAAATAAGAAGCATAATCTTTATGGTCATCTTTAAAATTTTCTAGTTTTGTGACATCACTTAAATTTATATCGATATTTTCTTCCATGCACGAAAATAAGAGTAATAACAATAAAATTAAGTTTATTATAACTAATTACTTGATTGTTGATTACTGCAAAATAATATTTTATTAATTTTCTTGCCTTACGTGCATTACGAGCCTCACGTACGCAGCAATGTAAATCCAATGATATGACCACCACTTAACTAATTAAATGACATGAAGACCGACAATAAAGAACATCAGCGCAGCGCACCTGCTTCGTACAAAATTAATTTACCAACGACAACAAACACAAAAAAAAGATAATAACAAAATCTGTTCTTTGTTCATAGACACACCATTTCTTCTCCGTTTTCTTCGTACGAAGAAATACTCGATACCACAGGCGTGCTCGATGTTGGAACGGTATCTCACCATTCGCCAAATGTACCCGCAGTGGTTCCAGAAGCTGGATCCCCTGGACCCTAAGATAGCTGCCGTCATCGACGCAGGCTATTTAGTTCCGCTACCCAAGAGGGATGCTGAGGGACGACGTGTTGTGTTGTCTTGTATGGGTAAGTTTTGGCGTACGACACGTTCTTTAAAACGCATTTTTATCCCTGTTCAAACATTTTTAAGTTCACTACTGGTCATAGGACGCTCGTTTGGCACCAGCTAATTCGGTCTTTCGCTTTCGCCATCGAACCTCCACTAGCAAAATTTCGTAAGTCTATCGAGCACAGTGCCTTACGCTACGCTTGTTAAGGCGCAGTCTTCACTCCAGACCTCCAGCGGGATCATTCCAGTCCAAAATTTAAATCACAACACAGGCAATTGAGCTTGGGGTCTCTCAGGGGAATAAAATCATAAATATTCTAGAGAGGAATGAAGTAACCGTTAAAAACTAGAACAATTTGTAGAGCCTTTGTGAACCCAGTGTAGTTACTGACTTTTAAGCCATATTTTCTTCTTTTTCGCGTTTTCAATCTATCGCAGCCAGCTGCTGGATATAATTCTCCACCATTATGCGCCAGGTATGTCGCTCCTCCGCTTTCCTCATTCAGTTTCCACCAGCAATTTTTAGCAAGGAGGGCTTTGAGGACATAATATTTGCTGTCAATAAGAAACGCATTGTTTGCCTCCAGGCCGCTTCGACCCCCACGTCTACGACAGCTGCGTGATGGCGCGCGTCCACTCCATGATAGTGGAACTGCTTCTGGACGAGCCCCGCTCCCAGCTGCTGGGCTACACCCACGTCAATGACGAGGCCGGTATGCAGATGCCCCACGTCAGCCTGTGGTCGCTCAACGACGTGCGGATCATGCTCAACTGTATACAGGTAACGGAGTTGGTTTGGAGTACATTAACTCTTTGTGAAATATGTCCCAAGTCCAGACCATCACGGTTTATTGATGTTGAAGTTTACTGTTTAACCCACAGACATCAGAATATACAATTAGACTGGACAAGCCGCCAAGTTTATAGGCAGTCCCAGTGTCGCAATTTCATTTCGGTTCTTACTTGTGAAAAGTTATTATATTTCTTGGTAAATTTATTGATTCATTGCGATAATAGCCTGTAACAATTGCACAGGATGGCATTTTGGAAAAAAACGGTAATTTCTTCTAATATTCGTGCGTCTTCTCTCACAGAGCGTAAACTGGTAGCCAGTGTATGCTCGTTGAGCTTACAAGTTGTCGCACTTTAAACGCGGCTTGCCCCATCTCCTGTATTGGGAAATCTGTGGTTTAACCCCTTGTCGGTTGAAATATCTCTAAAAGACATCTAACAATAGGATTTCGGAATGGCATTTTGGCGAACCATGTGTTGTAATTGTGTGCATGAACATGTCTGTTTGTATTGGTCAGGATGTTTCTTTATAGCCATCTATATTGTTGATAACCTCTTAAATTGGGTATATATGGCAATATGTGAATTTCAGTCGATATTTATTTATTTGTCTACAGTTGAGTGGACACACATTTCTTCAATGGGTGATCATCATCACCAGCTCATTAAACATCTCCACAGAGGAGCACAAGCCTACCTGTAAAGGGTCCAGTGCGGATTGGCCGACGCACATCCTTTGAACCTCATCGCAGGAGTGCGCAAGTTTTCTCACGATGTTTTCCTTCACCGTGAGAGCGTCGGATAACGTACATATAATTTCGAAAAATCGAATTATCGGGATTTGAACCTGCGCTTTCCCGATAGGAAGGCAACAGTCCACACCGTTGAGACACTGACGTTTAAAAAATTACTTTAGAAGTTATTTTATTTGCAGAATTCAACACCCATGCGCCACAAAAGGACTCACTTTGTCAACATACCGCATTACGGCGTGCGATTCTTCGAATTTGCAGTTTCATTGCTGAGCGACAAATTGAAAGACCGTGTCATGGTAATGTACCTTTTTACTCGCTTTCTTTTTTCAATCTATGGTAGTCTTTTGGTAGGTTTGACATCATCACTATTACAGCCTCATATGTCCAATGCTGAACGAAGGTCTCCCCCTAATGATTTCCACGCCGGACGATCCCTAACAATTCAAATCTACTACCCGCCACCTTACCAGTTCATCTGTCCATCTGGTTGGGGGATTGTTGCTGCACTTATGTCCAGCTAAAAATAGGGATGGGGATTCCTATGTCTCCCAAAATATGGGATATATTCCTATGTCTCGCTAAATATCCCGGTTCTCCGTTTTTCTTATCCAGCCTCCACTTTCCACCATTAGCAACTCGTCGATCCATCATGCTGGAGGGTGTATGACGCTACCTTTACACAGAAGTTTAATTTGCTCTATTGACATGAGGAATATCAAAGTATATTTTTAATTTGCAGTTCCACCGCACGAGTGACGATTTGATGAAGCATGTAGACCCAGCCATACTGCCCAAGGAGTACGGTGGCACTGTACCTCTGAAGGAAATGATTGAGGAACTAAAGAAAAACCTGCTGAAACGTCGTGAAGAATTATTAGCGTTGGACGATATGTGCGTGGACCTGTATGCCCTGGGAAAGAACGACCTAACACAAGATATCCATTCCACAGCCGGATCTTTTAGAAAATTAGAACTAGATTAAGATCATTGTAAAGTTGAAACGCGGCGGTTATAGTTTTTTAAGCTTTTATATTAATTCATATTTCTTGTAACACGCTGAAAAATCATAGACAATATATTTTTTGGTTTTACAAAGCAGAGACCATTTTTCTTATATTTTTTTCTTGGGACTAATAAAAAATCCATGTTAAGGCTTATAGATTTAAATCACAGATCATAAATAACTACATTCCATAACAGAGATCTCAAATTTTTATATTTAGCTGTAATATTTTTCTTTTTTTCAGACATTTCCACAATTTCATACTTGTATTGAATAAACTAATTAATATATAACTATTAAGTTACTATAGAGCTAGTGGCAGCCGTCGGTGGTGTCACGTTACCATTCTAAATGCTTTTCCATGCCAACTAGTGTTGCCACCAGTATAGGTATTATAATATCGATACTATCAGTACCAGGTTATAAAAGAAAATAGATAGGTCTATTAATTTATAAACTATGATATTACCGTATGAGTCAACAGCATTTATATATGAATCTCAAGCGATGCTGATGGTTTCTAAGATCATATCCAAACACCAATAAATCATAAATACCGACCGGCTTTATAAATCATGAATATAAATTTAATGGAATATTTACGGTCGGTGTAAGTCAAAAGATATCTATAAAAGGTAACGTTTACTAACACTTCTTATAAGTATTATTATAACTTCTGCTAAAAATATTTCAAACCAGCATTGGTCAAGATTGTTACGATCCTAAAGACCTATCGATATTCTTACCGGTTCTTATTGATAGTTGTGCAACACTATTGCCAACGTTATTCCAATACGGAAACGTTTTTACATCGTTATTAACCTATCGACATGACAACCTGACTGCTGCATTATTATGTCATTGGTAATAAAAAAGGGCTTTTACATGACATGATACATATAGAGATGTTACTTGTAGAATGTTAATTATAGGTTGGAATCTATCATGTTTTAATTAAGGCTTTCAAATAAATTTTATAAACGAGATTATGTTGTTTTTGTTACCCTGTATCATTATCAGCTGATTCAACGTCCCCACCGAGTGGCACGAGCCTACCCGTATAGGGTGCTAGACCATAGTCGTTCACGCGGGATTCGTGTGCATTGGCCATGGCATTTTATTTTATCTACACTAATATTATAAAGAGGAAAACTTTGTTTGTTTGGTTGTAATGAATAGGCTCAAAAACTACTGGACCGATTTTAAAAATTCTTTCACCATTCGAAAGCTAAATTAATCCCGCATAACATAGGCTACATTTTATTTTGAAAAAAATAGGGTTCCGTAAGATATTTTGGTTTTTCGGACAAAAAAGGAAAAAAACTACCAGAAAAGTTGCTTTTTTGCGTATTCTGCCTAAACTATAAAAGATAGAACTATAAAATGTTCTAACTAAGTGTAGATCTCATTAATATCTACAAAAAATTCCGCAACACACTATACCTACCTACGTCGGGTGAAGCACAACAACCATTTTTATATTTAAAAAAATGGAATTTTTTTTTTGGCTACATTAAAACGCGTTTATTTTACTCATGCTACTAATCCTTAACAAAATAAATTATTTCATCACTAAGAAAAGTTTACGTAGATAATATTTGGTCTTTGAATGATTAAAATTGGACGTTTGGTTTTCAAGTTATGCGAAATTAAAATATTATTCTGCTGCACGCCGTCCGTTGCAAAGTGGGCGTCGCATTGGCGGGTTGCGCATGCGGAGGGTATATTATCCAATTTAATATTTTAAATCATTGTTGAATAAGATCAGTAGTTCTTTACAGCATATGATTTAAATGAACATTTTCGAAGATATTAAATATATAAAATTGCGGTGCGTAGCGTTTGCGGTGGTTTACGGCGATACCGGCCGACGGGGAAGCCGGGAGCGTGCCTTTTACGATCAACATTGCACCCGTGCGAAGCAGGGGCGAGTCGCTAGTTTTTAATATTTTGATTTGACCTAACTTCGAACGTCACTGATGAATGCCCGAACGCTGCAAGAGCGTACTATTCCTTCATCAAAGGCAAGCACTGGTGGCACTTTTGGTGACACCAAAGTCAATGGGCGGAGGTGAACACTTTCAATCAGGTGTTTCTTTTGCTCCCTATACATAAAGAAAAGTTTTTGGTTACGCCGTTCATACCTACACAATATCTGTAATCACTCGACTCCAATGAGCGACTGTTCGAACCAATAAAAAGTATATTGCCAGGTCTCACACCGGGACTTTTTGCAGATAGATAGATAGAAAACATACACTTTTATTTAAGACAATATTTTTTAATTTTAGAAAAATAAATCATTGTTTTACCTCGCGGCGGTCGCGCGTTGCGTGAGCTGCGCGGTTTTAAGTTAATTTAGGTTATGTTTTACTGGCGGAGATTATAATCTTATAACGCGACTAATACCGCGGGGAACAACTACTATAAAATATACTTAATCATTGTCTGTGTAGTGGGTATTAGAATAAAAAAAGATGAATTACATTTCGCGTAAATTCATAACGCCTGACAGTTTTTTGATTTCCTAGAAGATTTCTAACTTTCATAGGATTTTGCACTACAGATAAATTGTACCTATAATTTACGTGCCTAAATTTATTAATTTGAAAAGTCTCATGACATTGGCATTCATTTTTCATTTGTATGTATAGAATAGATGTTTTTCTAAGTTACAATTAAAGAACAAACGTAATAAGAGTTCTTAGCTTCTGAATTAAGTAATTAAAAATATCAGGCACATAAAATTATAATTGAAAACCTAGGTCAAAATAGTTTCGTACTTCTGCCCGGAACCGGACACGCATATCGTATAAAATTTCTTTAAAAAAGCAGTTTTATAAACGTAATAGACAATCGCTACGGTAGAGCAGTGTTTGAACCATAGACACATAGATGACCTTGAATTGCAAGTGAAACGTTGCTAACTTCTGTGTAGTTTTTCCCGCAGTTTGGCGTCCACAAGATTGAAAAAATTATTACAAGAAATTTCTATGTATTTAGATCAATAGGACGATTCAAAACTTACATGTTTTTAATTCAGTGTAGTTTTCATGAGACGATTATGTTATTTCTGTGACCGTTTTGTTTGTTTCCGTGTGCTGTGGTGATTTTGTAAACATCGGGAGGATTATAGGCCCACGTCTATGACTTCTTGTACGTATCCTAGCCATTATCGGCAATAGCTGTGTTTTCGTGTTATTTATCCAAACTTTACTTGATTATGTTTTCAAATTTAATATCGTTCATTGGTATTAACCTAGAAATTTTGATGTTTGGTTTGCAACAAAAAATTGGACCCACATAATCGTGTTTGTTGTAAAACCACGAATGCAATTCTGTTAGCTTTTGTAATTCATTGGCTGGTGTCCACAATGTATGGACTGTTGAATGATAGTGCCCCAAAATTAATTTCCTCATAATTGGCTAACTTTTGCAAAGGTGTCATAAAATATTGTCCACTTCTCTGATATTTGTTGTCAGGCAAGCAATATTTTGTGAGGTTATTTAAATGATAGGAATCAATAAACAGTGTCAGTTTATTGGTGTCTAGTATTATCAAGGTTTATATGGATTTACTTTATACACAATTGAAAACATTTTCTAGTTGATATCTTGAAGTAGCAAAATAGCTAATGAGTACATATTAGTTACTGTTTATTATTTTATACAATTAAGCTTGTGTATGGTATGCCAAACCCACTAGTACATACATATTTTTGTCAACTATACATAAAAGAAATTCAATAAGGCACAGGGTTTTTTATAATCCACACACCATTCATTTCTAAAAAAAAATTAAATATAAAATTTTCCAATTAAAAATATTCTTTTCCAGAACATAGCATAACATTATCTACATTTTTTGGTACAATCATAGTTTTGACAGTGAATCTATTTCTATTAATAATTTTAAATATATATATTTATTTTATTGGTCACTGTTAAAAGATAATGATATCATTGGCTAAAAAGCATTGCACAAGTATCACTGTTGGTAAGCTTTCTCAATATAAGATGTCTCAATTATATGTCAAGCCATTTCAGAATTGCTACTTATAAACCAAATTTTAGTAATTTTTCTTGAAATTAACAAATTTTATTAATTAGAAACAAAAGCCCTAAATGATTTTCTTGCTAGACCCCACTTAGTCAAGTGTAATCTGAACCGCAGGTGTTTCATTAGTATAAATCTAATAATTACAGGGTAATTTTAAGCACTTGATTTGTAAATGATATTGTTACCCCAGGATGTTTACTAAATGATGCACATCCTTAAAATCAATAGTGTTGATTTAAATTATAGACCACTAGGTTTGTTTCCATAATTAGTGAATATACATTTGACCTCAATATTGCAAGTAGAAAGCTAAGTACATAGAAAAAGAAACATAAGCAATAAAAACCTTCTAACTTTCTTTTAAAGGAACATGTCTTCTCTCTCTCTCTTCAATCTATCGCAGTCCACTGCTGGACATAGGTCTCCCGCATTTTGCGCCAGATATCCCAGTCCTCCGCTTTTCTTATCCAGCAACCTTTCGCAAGTTGTGGGATCAATGGGCCGGAGGGCGTCCTACGCTACACTTGCCGAGACGCGGTCTTCACTCCAGAACGGTTCTGAAGATCATGCCTTGAATCTACCTCAAGTAAAATTGACAGTTTCCATTATTTGTTATGGCAGATTTTTGCCTGAGGGCTATAGCACTTTTACTAAATAATGTTTATAAAAATATACAAGGATAGTAACATCACTATCAATCCTTTTTAGTCAACATCCATTGGCAATTCTGGCCACCTTAAGAAAGTTATTGATTACTTACCTGGTTGCAGGCAAACCTATCTCTAACCTTATGTTCTGCTCCTTATAATCTTGATAACAGCCTAATATGTCTACTACTGAACAAAAGTCTTTTCCAATGACCTCCTTCCTGCCACCTTAATTTCATTTCATTTCATTTATTTATTCAATAACAATGTTCATTGTGTTTGAAATTACAATACAAATATATACCCAACAACAATTCAATGCAATACAATAAATTCAATTAGACAGTACATAAACACAAACATTATTTTAAATTGATCCATATAATTACCTCTATTTTCTGGCTTTGTTCCATACCCAAAGGTTGCCTGGAAGAGATCGCTTGCAGCGATAAGGCCGCCTTTGCCCACAGTATTGTCAATTTTACTGTTTTTTATTTTATTTTTTGTGTACTTGTGAGCAATAAAGTGTTTTACTACTACTACTATAATTTTAATATATTTATTGTAATTATAATTATTATTCCATTATGAAATTAAATAATATTATTACAATTCATCAGTACTGTAGAAGCACCCCTCTAACAAAAAATTCTTAAGCTTATGTTTAAAAGAAATGTCATAGACCACACTTTTCAGTTCCAGCGGAAGTTTGTTAAATAATCATAAGGGATTGATAATTTGAGCAGTGTTTGGTGATATTTAAATTTGGTAAAAATGACGACTGAAAATCTTTTCTTCTAGTATTCTCCCAACAAGTGCATCAGTCTGTCTTGATGGGGGTAGTCTACCCTTTTTTTCCACTAAGTGGATACTACTTGAGAACCTTAAATGTATTGGCCACAAGTTAGTTCCCACTGCCACTTCCAATCGCTTACCCTGCAAGCTATATTGGTCACTCTTGTTTTAAAATGACCTATATAATCTTACTTCTGTCTTTTATCACCCTATTCCTTGGCAGCCCACAAATGTGTGATGTCAAGCATAAAAGAAGAGTGAGCCCTACATTGACATCAAAATATTACACAAAGTGTGTGATTTCATGATTTACAATGTTAACTATGTTTTCTAATAAGCTTTTTAATGGAAAACTAGAAATGAATACAATAGTATCTCCATTCTTCACTTGACTGTAACCTGCTTAAAAAGCTGTATATATATTGTTTTTAATTTTATATATTCAGATAAGCCAATATCTATTCCGTCGTTCCCGCTCGTCACCCCTAGCTTTGTCCCCCCCAGCGAAGAGTGGTTTTTTTTTAAAAGATAATTCCAATATGTAACCTTCTCTTACAAATGGGAATTTACATAGAAAACTTCTCAGTAGTCACTCCTAATTAAACTTAACATAAAAAACTATAGCTTTACATTGGTGATGAGAGAGTATGTTGATGGTGAATATGTTTAGATGATGTATCTTGGCAATTAAGTTTGTGATAAGAACATAGATAACAGTGAGCATTTTTGAATTCTTATTAATAACTTAACTATTAGCCTTTTAAAGATAACTCCTTTAAAGCACCCACATAATCATTATTACAATACAGTTCTGGTAAAAGGTCAAGCAAGAGTTCACTTTTAAAATCATACATTATGTAAAATGGTTGGCATAGGTAACACATTGTTTCCATCCAGAGTAAAACTCCTTCCTGGTTGTGCCACTGAAATACTTCCAAATAATCCACTTATTGAGATCACTTCTCAATGATGATGTGATGGTCCCAAAGTATAGATATACTTTGGGACCATCGACAAATACAGACAAGAGTGTAATGAAATGTGAAAATACTAAAGAGTACTTTTAAGAGAGTTACTTTGAAGAGTTTGTGTCCCTTTAATTACAGCTGCTGTCTATATCATTTTGTCAAATTTCTGATATTTTTGTTAAATTAATTTTAATACTTTAAATTAAAAATATTAATCGAATTGTTCATTTACATGTTTGATGTCATATTCTTAATATTATTTCAGATAAGTTAGTATACTCAGTTATTTCCCAGGAGTTCACACACCTCTAGACCAGACAACTGTTGCACCTACATATAAATCATAACCACTTGCCTGTTCTTCTCGAAGATCCAACTTATTCCGAACTGGTGGTAGAGTAATTAAAAAATATAATAGTAACAATTCAAAAGTATCTGTAACAGATTTATTTTAATTTTTTTTTCTTTTCTTTCTTTCTAACCAGCCGCGCTAAACCAATGCGTGTTGGCAGGTCACCAGAACGTTGTTCCTATGCAGGATGCACCTCAAGGTTGGCCTTGGCCGCAAGCGTTGGGAGCTGGGTACAATTACCTAGATTGACACAAGTGTGTTTTGCAGTGATCACAAAGTTTATTCACTGTCTGAAATTAATAAAAGACATTGACTGCGTGGTGACGGCATGCAGAATATAATTGTCACCTACTCTTACCGCGGGTGCCATAGAAGCTTAGGTGTAAAATACTTAGCAGAGAATAGGTAGCAATGCTCTTTCATTACATCTCACCTTGTATAAGGTACTGCGATATCCAGCAAAAACCCCTTCACTGGAGCATTGGACAGGTATGGGCTGTAAAGTACCAGTCCTCTAGGAGCTACGGAAGACCAGCAACATGGTGTCTTAATCACCATGGCTCATGCTGAGTGGTATACCTTTTTTGTGGCTTTTTCTGTAGAATTAAGTTTAATTGAATTCATGTTTTCTGCCACAGGAATAGACTCCTTTCTACCTAGTGATTACATTGCTTGTCAACCTGAAAGGCTATACTAAAGTTGTTGAGATTTGTGTGTACTTGGTACATAAAGTACAATTTTATATCATTTGTAAATTACTAATGTTGGTTAACAATAGTTCTTAATAGGTACTAGTATAGGTTCCACAAGATTCATCATCATTAGCTCATTAAACGTCCCACCGAGGGGCACGAGCCTACCCGTGTAGGGTGATTAGGCCTTAGACGTCCACGCGGGCCCAGTGCGGATTGGACGACTTCACGCACAACCTTTGAATTTCTTCGCAGGCGTGCATGAAGGCTTCCTCACGATGTTTTCCTTCACCGTAAGAGCGTCGGATAACGTACATATATTTTCGAAAATTTAAAAATGCATTTGTACGTGTCGGGATTTGAACCTCAGCCCTTCCGGTAGAAGGCGACAGTTCACACCAATGAGCCACCGACGCTCTTTCACTTTCTCTTTCGACCAAGATTACCTAAAGCATTAACCTTATGTACTGATGCGTTTATTGTTCCCAACAGATTGGCAGCATGGCGGAAATAGTGTACCCGCAAGGCTGCCGCCCAATTACCGATGACCTAGGACCAGATGAGTTGGTCCGGAGACTCAAGGTATGTTGTTGATAGTGTTCATTGAATCCTCTGAGGTCTGAGGAGTGGTCAATGCATTTACAGGTGGTTAATGTCACTATAATGCACTTATCTGTAACTGGTGGTAGACTTGATACTGAGTCCTCTAGGTATGTACCACCGCAGTGCCAGATATCGTCCCATGAAATAAGAGTGCTATGCACTATTGCTTTTCGGGATGAGGGAACTGTAGATAATTAAATTACCGTGTGTAAGAGACCTAACATCTGTTGTCTCGAGTGACGGTCGCAGTGCGGCATTGTTGGGGAATAACAACTGTCTATCAGTTGGTCTCCTTCAATGCCGCTCTGTCGAGGTCAATCACTAACCATCAGGTGAGTGTTCGGACCGTTCTGTTGTTTTCGTAACTTAATAAAAAACTTGTGTGCTGAATGAAAGCACACTGCATTAACCACTTTGCGATTTCAAACTGATAGTTATTTTTTGATGGTAAGTGATATTGCGACCCATGGACGATCGCAACTCCGAAGGAGCAGCAAATGCGTTGCCAAATTTTTTAAAAGGTGATGATAAAAGAGTAATTGGGAGGGGTAAGGGGGTTTTGGGCCACCTGTAACCTCACTATTCTGCAAATACAACGCATTCACGGCGGTTTTCTGTATCCCTCCGGTCGAGCGGGCCATTGTGCAAAGCATCGCTCTCCCACGAGTCCCCACATTTATATTGTAGTCTAGTGCTAGTGATTTCGCCTCAGCTATTATATTAAAAGAACTGTTAGGGCAGGAGAAATAGAGATTGAGGATCGGGCGGGAAACTGAAGCGGAGGACTGGGATATCTGGCTCAAAACGGGGCTAACATATGTCCAGAAATGAACTTCGATATGGCAAAGATGTCCTTATACGTCTTTTGTGAACATTTAGTAATAGTGTTTTAACATTAGTACCGTATAAGTTTTTTGGATTTGCACACATTGATTTTAAGCTAATTTTTAAGATACATCTGTGTATGCATAAAAACTATTAATTTTTGCTCGCGAAGTTACGGTGACTGCAGTTACCGTGGTGAAGTGTAAACTTTTATGTTTTGCTAGAAATAAAGTCGTGCAAAAAATAGATTGAATATTGTTTTTCCCGCTAAATACTCGAGCAGATATAACAAAACATTTCAGATTATATTTTAGCACAAAAACAAAGAATTTATCTCGGCTGTCTCCGTAATTTATTGTATTTATAATAATGCATCAGTTACGTCATCGAATGTGCGAGTAAAGACATTCAAACTCGCCGGCCAAGTGCATACAGTTTGTAACGTTATACGATACTGCCAGATGTTATGTCAGCGATTTTGTATTCATTGTCAGGTTTCGGCAATACCGACTCTTGCAAAATGAACGGGTGATGCAATTTTTTATATGGAATAAGTTCGCAAAAAAGATCGACCTGTGGATTATCGTCAGAAACATTCCCCTTAGCAATACGATACTGGCACCTTAAGTAGCGTATATTCCTATTTAAAGAGTTGGGAACGCATTTGTTTGCCCTCTGGTTCAATTTGAAAGTGTAATGCGACTACACCGACACGTGTCAGTAAAGCGAACGCCAGATGTTGACTGACTGAACCTGGTGGCAGATGATGACTAAAGGCACTGGGTATTCCTTCTTTCCACCTTCTTAAGGGTGATCGCCTTAGAAAGCCAGCCAGGAAGCAATGGTATGGCAGGCACTTCAGGCAATTTTCCACAATTTGACATTTCTTCAAAATACAAGGTAACCTTGTAACGAAGGATGAAAGTATTTTAAAGTAAAACAATGCAAATTAATTAAAAAAGGTTGCATTTTTTACGTTTCACCAATGATGTTAAAAGTAAAGATCTGTGATATGTTCATAAAATGAAGTGCTCCGATTGCAGCGACAGCACACATACACACATTTCGAATGAGCGTACATGTACCTAAACAAAGAGCCTACAACTGTATTCTCTTTGGCGGTTCGTTTTTGAGGCACGGGTGGCGTATCTACCTTTAGGTATATATTCTGTATATATAAAGGTATATATTCTGTATATATAATACGCCACCCAAAAAATGCTAAAAAAGATCACGTGATTAATGGACGGCCCCTTTTGAGAAATATAGTAATGTCTTTACGTACGACGGCCGCGCGCTTTAACGTGATGTTTAAGTGTGGGAGAATGTGTTATACCACGGATAATACCGCGGGGCACTGATAGTATTAAAAAGCTACGGAAACATAGTTTATAATAAAACAATTTCTACATTGGCAATATTACGTACCTGCCATTAAATGGGTGGGCATGTGGGTCGCAATACTAGTAACCCAGATTATGTCCACTTAAGGAAAATCTACGGCTAAGTTACGCCGTTAAAATAATAGATGTTGACAATAACGTATTGCCCCATTATCTTAACTGGGTACATATTACGCCTTAATTATTCGAATCTTTTGTAATTTTGACTTGACTTAAACATTCCAAAAGGGCGGATTTTTTTTTTTAAATTTACCTTAGTTTATGTAAGTCATTGTAAAGTACTGTCAATAAAGCAAACATGTTATTTTTCTGTCGTTCAACTCGAAACCTTATTGCTTATGAAATAAGTATGTATTGAAATGTTTTAGAAGAATTCGGTTTTATGCGGTACAGTCAACCAAATAATTCTTTAAACATTTTATTATTTTACCCAGGATACATTATTTTGTTTTGTGTCAGAATAAAAACTGAAATTTAAATCTGGATTTCTACTACCCGTGTTCAAGTTTCTTATCTTCTCATAGTCAACATTTAAATGATTAAATTTTTGATTCGCCGGGGCTATACAATAAAATTATTGATATGTAACATACATATTACCTACATTTGCTACCCAATTTAGAGCTCTAGTGAGCATAATTCATATTAAAAAAAAGATGCAGTCAGAATGATTAACAATCATGAAAAGGCGTATCACTAACCATCATATGAGCGAACTGACTTCATTTCAACTGAGTTCACTTATATCATTATAGAAAATCGGGTACTGACTGAAAGATAGTCGAGACGATTTCGAAAAATAATTTGAAAAGAAAATGGATATATAGTATACGTATACGTCCAGGACATACCTTCATTCATGCACCGTTACCGGTTATATTAATATGATACTTCAACTTATTATATTTGTTTTGTAGACTGCATTAACCCCTGGTGATCAGTAGCACTGATCGTAATCAGAACCACTATAGGAATACACAGTCAATGTATTTCTATAGTTTTGCTATTACCCTCATATTAGAGATTAATATACGTTCCAACATATGCATCCGTTGCCGACTGTACAAGTAGCTCGACACTCCCCCACGCGCTTCTGAATAAGAAACGTGCCAAAATTAATGTTGTATATTTTTAAACGTGTGCCGAAATAAAGACTACACATTTGACACAACATTGTGCATATCTGAAGATTTATGACCCAAATGTTTTGAACAAATGTATGATTCTGACGTTATAAGAATTATGAAACTTAAACGTATGGATACGTCTTGGGTATTTTTAGGTTATGTTGTGTGCAGGTCGGTCAGGACGCTCACCTGATGGTTAGAGACACACCTAACCATGACAGCGGCTTTTTTTCCGGACTGACTACTGCTGTTGGCCACAGATGGCCTTTACAGCTTCACCGGGCAATTGGTTAGCGCAGATGACTCTCAGCCTTAAAATTTACACAACGTCCCTAAGGGCGTCCCAGAGTGGGACTCGAACCTCGGCTAAGGGCGTTGCGAGGGAAATGACAGCGGTTTTGAAGAAGAAACCAACAACTGATAGACAGTTATTATCCTTCATCAATGCCGCACTGCGCCCGTCATCCTTGACAACAGATGTTAGGTCTCTTACACCCGGTAATTTTACTACCTACAGTGCCTTCAGCCTGAAACACAATTGAAAAACGCTCCTATTTTATGGGACGATATCTGGCACTGCGGTACCTAGACGATCAGTACCGAGTCTACCACCTAGTGTAGGTATGCCTAAGGTAGGCACTTCTCAGTAACTTTCTTGAATACGATAGATGCAATCTTTGCAGGGTCCTATTTTGTAGTTGTCCGCAATCATAATACAAGTTCTTTGCCAAGAAAAAGTTTAGTTTTAAGAAAAAAAAACGAACCGAAATCTCAAAATACTTTTAACGAAAACTTGTTCGTAAAATCTAATTTTGTATGTAACACAAAATTTGTGGACCTAATAAAACCATATTGACCTCATTACTCGGTCCCTATTACATATCTTTTACGTACGGAAATACATGCATGAAATTCATATCCCTACGCGAGAATGGCGGTCACTGCACGTATGCACACATACATGTTGTTTGCAGTGTACTATGTATAGTGTAGTTATATACAAACAACCCGCTCCGGCTTCGCTCGGTGCATTATAGCTATGTTGTTGACGTCTTGAATATGATGACCATTAGTATGAGACGAACTCTTGAAGATAGAATTAATTCATTTTATGTTATTACAAGAGCGTCGGTGACTCAATGGTGTGAACTGTTTCCTTTCGATCTGGAGGGCGCAGGTTCAAGTCACGCCAAGTACCAATGTGTTTTTGAATTTTCGAAATTATATGTACGTGGTGAAGGAATACATCGTGAGGCAACCTGCGCACGCCTGTGAAGAGATTCAAAGGTTGTTGGTGAAGTCGGCTAATCCGCATTGGGCCCGCGTGGACGATCATGGCCTATACACCTTTTACGGCTAGGCTTGTGCCCTTCGTTGGGTACGTTTAATGGGCTGATGATGATGACAAGAGCTAAGATAGACTATGAGTAGCTAGGAACGAATTTCTTTTGATAAATCAAGCAGCTACCGATTTCGTTAGAGCCTCGGGAGTTTCATGTCAAGCTTCGGAAGGAGCTTGCAGTAAACTATGATTTGCAATACATTTACGGCGGTATGGTTTTTGCGTCTTAGTTTTTTTTTCTGATTTCGATTTTCTTGTCGTAAAATTTTTCGTGACTGCTATTATTAATAAGACAGAAACCACCACGCGCTAACCGTATATTAAACATGGTCAGGGTTTGATTTAAATCTTAAATACTTCCTTGACAGTGCATATAGCAATGCGTACATACATCTGATTATATTTGTAACTGATCTAGACGATTCCGATTTTTGTAGATCATTATTGGTAATGTGAACTATTTTGAAACTATAACTATTTTATTTGGTCAAGTAGCGTTTGTTGACATCTAATAAGTAAGTTTCGGTTATTTTCGTAATAATTGCGATAAAAGATTTAACTTCTATTTAAGTATTAATGTTAGACATTGCAGTAATGATTGATTTGTTTACATTACATTAAATGCTGATATTTACTAATATAATGATACTTTTTAAACATCACTCATTCTCCATTTGATATATTAAAGGATAACTTTAAAAAATATACACATTCAACTATCATTAGATAAATAGACTAGGTAATAACTGTGCTTAGTGATGAAAGAAAACTCATTAAATAGTGTATAATGTATAGTGACGTAAACAATGCCTACAGGCGTACGTATACATGAATGGCTAGGCATAACTGTGGCTGTACTGTCGGCGTGAGCAGGAAGCCATTAATGTGGCTGAGGTTCAATTACCATAGATAACAGTGGGCCATAGACATTTTTTATTTGTTTGTAAATACAAATAACTTTTTGTGATTTGTGAAAGTATTTTTTGGTTACGTTGGTTTACATAGTTTGTCAACATTTATTTCAAATGTAAAACTCAAAAAATATTTGTTGCAATGAATCTATAAAATATAATTTTGAACATTGAAGGAAAAAACAAAAAGCAATAAAAATGTTGACCTTAAACCGACACTGAAAGGGTGCTATGTCATTATTTGAAGGGAAACTGAATGAAAGGCTTTTTATTCAGTTTCCCTTGTAATAACTGTCTGCCCAACCGATGGGCAGAATTTTACCTCGGAAACTTTTTGAGTGAGATTGTGCATCTAGTTTACTTTATTATTTATCTAAGCCTGGTGTTTAAAATTTCTTTCTTCTTATTTCCTTGCTGGTTTCTTTTAAGAAACTCCGTCTTCTTAGTAGAATCAATGTCCGTCACCCAGACAACAGAATTAGTCTTATACCCTGTAATTTCACTAGCAACAGTGCCCTCATCCGAAACAAAAAGCATAGCACTTTATTTCACGGACGATATCTGGCACTTGGGTGGTACCTACCTAGACAACTCAGTATCGAGTCTACCACCAAGTAAAACTTGCTAGCTTACTTGGAAAAAATATTGGAGACAGACAATAGAAAACCTATTGCTATTTGACGTTCATAAGTGCTTGTAAGCCTATATATAGAGATTTCACTTTGACTTTTCTTTGTAGGTACTGGCCCACACCCTCCAGGGTCTGGGCCAGGACGAGGGCATGTACCAGCAGTACATACCTCTGGCGCTCCACCTGGCCGACGAGTTCTTCCTGACGCACCAGTCCCGCGATGTGCAACTGCTGATAGCGTGCTGCATCGCGGACGTGCTTAGGGTGTACGCTCCCGAGGCGCCTTATAAGGATCAAGAACAGGTATGATGACCCACTGCAGACTACAGGCCGTCTCGCAAATACCTATGGGTGATTGGGTTACGACCATGTGGGCCGAATGCGGATTGGTGGGTGTGTGCTCAGGGTGTACGCTTCTGAGGCGCCTTATGAGGATCAAGAACAGGTATGTGATAGCACTCATCCATCATCAGGCGATGATGGCCCACTGCAGGTCACAGGCCGTCCCGCACATACCTATGGGAGATTGGGTTACGACCATGTAGGCCGAATTCGAGTTGGTTGGTGTTAACGACTACCATCCTGGGGCCCGTATTCAGGAACAATACTTAACCTTGATTTCTCACTCTACTTAAGTAAAGATCAACGCTTGAGTCTCGTTCTAGAATACGGGCCTAAGATTGTGGGACCGACGGTTTGGCATGCCCTTCGAAGCACGGAATTGTCTTTCTTTACGGTTAATCAGGTGATTCATAAATTGGCTAAAAACGCAGTGTCTATCACTTTGCGGTTTGAAGCCACGACCCACAACCACAGCAGCGAAGACCGCTATAATACAAATAAAATGCACTCATATAAAGAACACGACATTGCTTATCGCCGTCCCCCTTTTCATAAATATTGTTTTTGGAAATATACATTTCAATAATGAAAACATAAAATTGATTAATTTAAAAGTACATAAACATAAAAAATTGAATACTTTATTTGATTAGTTTCAACTGTAATATTTGTATGATTTTTGAATTTTCAACATTACAAAAGATTAATTTATTTAAAAGTGCATTATCATTAAAAATATACTGAATACTCTATTTCAATATGTTCATAATTTCTGCTGTATTATTTATATGATTTTCCCTTTTGCCAGCATTACCTTCGCGTATGAGCAATAACTATACCAAAGACCAAGCTTATGACATTAACATATACTCTATACCCCACAGGTGAAAACAATATTCCTGTTCCTGATAAAGCAGCTGCAAGGTCTGAGGGACCCTAAGGACCCAGCGTTCAAGCGTTACTTTTATTTGCTGGAGAACCTGGCGTACGTAAAGTCGTTCAACATGTGCTTCGAGCTGGAGGACTGCCAGGAGATATTTTGCGCTCTCTTCTCTCTCATGTTCAAGATTGTCAAGTGAGTCTTTGAAGGTCTTTTTAAATTAAAGGTTCCGTATCTAAGGAAGTGAAGTGACCGAATTAATTCATAGGATTAGTAAGATTAATTAACAATTGACGATTCAAAAGTATCTGTAACAGATTTATTTGAATAAAGATTTTTTTTCTTTCTTTCTTTCTTTCAATGGGCAGGGCAGGACACATAATGCGTAGAACCAATGGCCGATGGGGCGGAAAGGTCTCAAATGAGAAAGAGTAGGCGGACCTCCCAACCAAAAAGTTCTAACCATCCCTAGCTAGCAATGTGCCATTATAAATATTTAAGATGAATTGAAGTTATGTATAGTGATAAGCATCGGGGTTACGGCCTATAGCTAGTCGGTTTTATGGTTTAATACAAAATTAACGAGGGTTTAAATTTTCCAATACAGAAAACTTTTCGAAAATACTCTCAAATTATTGAATAATGTCCCGACGACTTGCGAAAGATAGCTGTTAGAGTCAGGAAAAGCAAAGGACCTGTATCTCTTGCGCAGGATGGGAGAGTTCTATGTCCAGCTGTGGATACGTTGAAGAGAGAGAGAGAAGGAAAAAAGTTATTTTTTTAAATTTTGTATACTGGTGTAAAGTTTACAAATAAACATTTTGACGATCCATCTGGTGTATTTCGAGACGTCGACTGCAATACCAAGGGTTCCGGGTTCGATCCCCGGGCAGTACAAACATATGTGTGCATGAACATGTCTGTTTGTATTGGTCTTGGTGTTTTCTATGTATAATATGTTTGTATTTACAAAAAAATTTGAGTATGTTTATCCATTTTTAGTACCCATAATACAGACTAAATGCTTAGTTTGCGACTAGATGGCGCTGTGCGTATGTCAATAGATATTTATTATTGTTACGAATTGACGTAGTTAAAATGACATTAAATATGGCGGCTAATATGTGACGTTTGTCCACCATAGAGTATGACATGCGAATTGTCAAATTGTGAATGCGAATCGTGCGTGTGTTAATTGACTAATTAGTGAGAGTGTAAATGTTATTAGTGTTGTGTGTAATTTATAGTGGTTAAAAAATAAAGGTGTTACCGTGTTATTCTTCGTGTTTGGCAATAATTTATCCTGAACCCCCAGCTCGTAACATTATTATAAAACATACTAATGTTCCACAGTACGGAGCACTCGACAAAGGTGAAGTCCTTCATGCTGGACGTGCTGTGCCCCCTCATCACGGAGTCGGACGTGGTCTCCAACGAGCTGCTGAACGTGATCCTAATGAATCTGGTGGAGCCCAACAAGCGGGATCACAAGCACGCATACTCGCTCGCCAAGGAGCTCATAGTTAAGACTAGCGAGACATTGGAGCCGTACATACAAGCCGTGAGTGTTCATATTCCTTAGTATCTTCCCACGTCAAGTAGACTCTCATAAGTTTTCTGTCTAGGTATGTCAGGTGAATACAATCACCCGTCTCAAACATTACACCCATTGTGGTGTAATGTTTAAGACGTCGACTACTACACCCAGGGTTCCGGGTTCGATCCCCGGGCAGTTCAAACATTTGTGTGCATGAACATGTCTGTTTGTATTGGTATGGGTGTTTCTATGTATTATATGTATTTACTTACAAAAAATATTTTAAGTATGATTATCCATGTTTAGAACCCATATTACAGGCTAATGCTTAGTTTGGGGCTAGATGGCGCTGTGTGAACGTTGATAGATATTTATAGTTTATTTATTATTTAATGTGTATAGATTACTGTTTTAACTGCTACTGTAAATTTTTTTGTGTACCTTTTATGAATAAATACATAGCTGTTGATGAATAAACTTGGTGGTATGGTAGCCCCCATCATCAAGCAATATCATCCTAATATTGTGTAAAGATAGCCTTTGTTTTCAATAGACCGTTTTATATCACATATAGCACTTTAATATCACCTATTTCTCCCCTATATCTATGACATTGGTCGTAGATGACACGTGAAATGAATGGATGATATTAATTGACGGCACAAGTTAACAACTGCACTGTCTATTTCGAGAAATCACGGTTTTTATTAGGACTTTGATAGGCCTTTAATTTTACGGGCTGCGTGGCGAGCGTATATGACTCAGCTTTAATATGAACCATCCCTTCCTTCGAGCATCCTTGAGTGGGACTTGACACTTAGTGTTGCAAGCAGGGCTAGGCAACCTATTATATTATGTTAGGACAAAAAGGATCCTTGCAAGTGCCAAACCAAGAAAGCATCCAAACCAATCTTGTATAATACCAATAACGTTTGAATATACAATATTGCTGAAACGGTGTATGTATTATGTGATAAAATGTCTCCGTTATCGGCGGTAGAATTAGTGACTCATTGTACTCTGCTACCGGATTTGGTTATCTTTAAAAGCCCTTGCAGGAAAAGCAAAGCTTGTTCTTATCGCGTTGATACTTTTGGTTGAATGGCAAGTCGAAAATATATCGCGTTATTTGTTTTGTATTAGCAGCTTGTATGGATTTATTTATTTCTTCATTCATGCCAGTTTCACTTTGGTGTATTAGTAAATAAAATGTAAAAAAAATTTATTAGTAAAAGTATTGCAATAAAATTAGTTAAAAATTGTATAAGCTTTGAATGCTATAAATTTATATATGTTTATCATTATTACTTCATTCTTACTTGTCAACCTATGACAGTCCTCATTGAGTCAAGAAATGGTCGCATTGTGTTTGTATGGAATATTTGTACAATGTCTTAATTTTTATGTTTTATTCTCTTGCAGTTTTTCAATCATGTCCTCATTCTCGGTAAAGAAGAAAAGAGTTTACTAATATTTTCAAAAGTTTACGAACTTATATACGAGCTTTATAAATGCTGCCCGTCGATACTGTTAGCTGTGCTGCCGCAATTAGAGTGTAAACTGAAATCGGCGCAGTTCCAGGAAAGACTGAGCGGTGTAGCGTTGCTTGCTAGGATGTTCTCGGAGCCAGGGTCAGAGCTCGCCAAGCAATATCCGGCTTTATGGCGGGCGTTCTTAGGTCGATTCAACGATATATCCGTGCCCATACGGATCAAATGTGTACAGTACTGTATGCACTTTTTGGTGCACCACCCGGACTTGCGGAAGGATATAACGGAGACGTTGAAATTGAGACAGCACGACGCGCACGAGCAGGTGCGGTACGAAGTCGTGATGGCGATCATAGCGACGGCGCAAAGGACTTCCAGGCAGGCGGAGTCGGAAGATTTACTCCACTTTGTCAGGAGAGGACGCTAGATAAGAAATTCAAAATACGCAAAGAGGCCATGTCAGGTCTCGCGATGATTTACAAAAAGTTCTTAACGGAGGAGAGTGTGCCACCGGCGACCGAGAAAGCGGTGCAGTGGATTAAAGACAAAATCCTACACGGTTACTACATGACAGCGCTGGAAGACAGACTTCTTGTTGAGAGACTGCTGAACACGTCTCTCGTCCCATACACACTACCAGCACCGGTTCGGATGAAGAAACTGTACTATCTTATGTCGAACGTTGACGATAATGCGACAAAAGCATTCATAGAATTACAAAAACACCAACTGGCCGTTAGACGCACGGTGGCCGAATGGATAGAGTTGCACAGGAAACCGCCCACGCCGGCCGTGCAAAAGGAAATGATCGCTAAAGTGTTGCACATAAGTTCCAAATTCCTGCCGGAGTCGGTGAAGGCTCAGGAGTTCTTGAACAAATTCTCGCAGCACATGAAACAAGCGCCGGAACTGTTGCAAGGGATGGAGACTATATTGAATCCGAATGTCAATTGCGAAGTCTGCGTTCGCACGACTGTAAGTATAGGTTTTTTATTAGCTTCTAAAATATGTATTGAATTGTTCATATATTTATTTTGGTTTATTGTTTTCCATACAAAATTTATGACACACTTTTGTTCTCAACGAGAATTTGTCCGTATTTTTTTATACGACAATGGTGGTAGGTACGTATTTTGGTATTTGTATGTATAATTTTGTTATTTCGCAGTCGAGTGTCCTAAAGAAACTGGGCCAACCAGTGATGACGAATGTATACTACAACACAGTGAAAATGCTATTAGAGCGCGTCAGCTCTGTGATGATAGACCACGAATCGCCCTGCTGGTGGGTATGTGGATGGAGCTGTAAGGGTACAGATCCCACGATCGCTGAGGAGTGTGTGAGTGATACAGTTAATAAACACCCTTTTAACACACACAAACACTCATTTTTTTATTGCATGCATTCGTACACATATACTCTCACATCACATCTTACGAAAATATACATATGCCACTAATAAGTGGTAACGGGCAATTTATATCAGCCAGCAACCTATAACTTTTACCATACGCCAAATACAACTGTGTAGAAAATATTTACTTGGCATCCAGTTCCTAACCACAATCATTATGTACCCCATGAACTACCGTTTATTTTTATAAAGCTTAATACAATATTTTTGTGTTTCAGTAGAATACATATTGTAACTATTGTTTACGGGGTGGAGGGTTGACTACCTGAGATACAGGGACCTGTTAGCCCGCCGTATTCTCCAATGATTAATATATAATTGTATTTTCTTTAATGAGAATCAAGAAATATACATGACGAACATTTATTGTACTTATATGTTTAACCCAATGAACGCCGGAAATCCAGACAAAAAAAACTATCGTATCTGGCGCCTTAAGGCGTCATTGGCAGTCAAAGGGTTAAGTTATATATTAGCTAAACATTAATTGTATGTTTAATCCTTTATCTGCCGCAGTTGCATATATTCAACAGACACAATGAATTTTATTTTGTATTTGAAATCCGAGCGGTTAATAGGTTAATATGTAATGAACATATTAACAAACATATTGATAAACAATTTCAGTTATACCCATAATACAAGCTTCACGCTTAACTTGGGACAGGTAAATATTTTGCGTCAACACTGCCCGTAATTACAGAAGTTAGGTCACTCATA
Source organism: Leucinodes orbonalis (assembly GCA_019425675.1). Classification (NCBI taxonomy): domain Eukaryota; kingdom Metazoa; phylum Arthropoda; class Insecta; order Lepidoptera; family Crambidae; genus Leucinodes; species Leucinodes orbonalis. The sequence goes on from PQWD01012293.1 coordinate 55,419, forward strand.
CTCAGCAATTGAATATACACAGTAGCAAATGTAAATTATTTATTTGAAAGACCAACAGCTTCAAAACAGTATAAAAAAATCGCAATAATAACAATAAGCCAATTACAGGTCTTCACTTATAGTAATATAATGAAATCAACTTAACTACCATAACAACAGATCACAAAAATAACAAAACAGATAAACATATATGTTCAATATATAAATGTACATATATACACACAAATACATATATACATATACATACGTACACACAAAAACCTATACATTGAAGAATTGCCCACTTAATGCTTTCCTCGCCGCAACCACACTAGTGTTAAATAGGTCTAAGTCGACAGATTTATAACCACTAAAATATGCTAATTTAAAATCAACAGGCATAGACATAATGAAGTGTGCAGAGCGCGGTCTCAAGCTATTGGTGATGTTGTCGTTCGTGTTCCCCGCCCACTTCCTCCATGAGGATGTGCTCAATAGGCTCACGTCGCTTCTGGAATTGGACGACGAAAGCGTAGCCCCTCATATACTTGCAGCGCTCACCTTCCTCGGCAAATACCGCCCGTTGAGTGAGTATAGTTTTGTGTATTTTTTTAGTCATAAATTGAACAGGACGTTCAGTTCGCCTATCTGGTGGTTAGTGATGCGCTTTACCATGACAGATGCAGTGTTGAATGAAATTATAAATAGTAGGTAGTCATTATTTTCCGTTAACACTGTCCTATGCACGTCACCCGTGATGTCAGATGCCAAGTCTCTTATACCATGTAATTTTACTAGCTTCAGTACCCTCATCCTGTAACAAGTGCGCAACACTTAAAGCTTGACACGCCAGGCCGGTTATGGGCACTGATGTTTATTATTTTTATTTTGCAAAGTGAACATGACGGTCAGGACGCTCACCTGATTGTAAGTAATACAGAGCGGCATTGAAGGAGACAACAACTGATAAACAGTTATTATCCTCTATCAATGCCGCACTGCGCCCGTCACCCGAGACAACAGATGTAAGGTTCCTTATACCTGTAATTGAACTTCAACTCATTAACAAGAGTTTTCTATATACAAGAGTAATATTTCGAAATTATATGGACGTTATCCGACGCTCTTATGGTAAAAGAAAACATCGTGAGGAAACCTGCGCACGCATGCGAAGAGATTCAAAGGTTGTGCGTAAAGTCGTCCAACTCGCACTGGGCCCGTGTGGACGACTAAGGCCTAATCACCATGAGATGATAATGATGAAGAGTATTTTTAAAAGGTGGTTATGTATGACAATGTGACATTATGAACTTTGACTTATTTGTAAAACAAATTGCGTTTTTTTTACAGTTTGTCATACATATTTATAATAGTAAACGTGGTTTTCATATAACACTGTTTGCAGGTGAAGCGTGCCCAGCGCTGTTTCCAAGACTGATCACACTGTGCAAGCGTACGCGAGTCGGCACGCCTAAGCAAGCCAAAACGCTGTCAGGTATGTTCTTATGTACTACTTTCTATATACGTAATGCTATATTTGTCCCTGTGTGACAGAGAAACAGTTCCTCTGTATGAGAGAGAGGGAGACAGTACAAGTTCCTCTTTATGTGTGAGAGAGAGATAGAAACAGTATTAGTTCCCGTGTATGAGAGAGAGGGAGACATGATTAGTTCCCGTGTATGAAAGAGAGGGAGACAATATAAGTTGCTCTATATGAGGGAGACAATATAAGTTGCTCTGTATGAGGGAGAGGAAGACATTAGTGGTTACCCTGTATGAATGAGATAGAGATAGTATTAGTTCCCCTATATGAGAGAGATAGAGACAGTATGAGTTCCAATGTATGAGAGAGATAGAGACGATATTAGATCCCCTGTAAGAGAGAGAGGGACACATTAATAGTTCCTCTGTATGGGAGAAAGAGTGTTAATTCCATCTGTATGAGTGTGTGTGTCAGAGAGAGACAAGGACAGTATAATTCCCCTGTATCAGGGAGATAAGACAATATTAGTTCATACATACTATTCCTAACGTATGACTGATTTGATGTAATCATTGTACAGAATCATAAATTTGCCAATATTCTAGTCAAACTAGGAAAAATACATTGGAAATGCCTGTGTCCGGAAATAAAACAATATAAACTGGTTTTGAAAGTACAGATACATAAAAATACTAATATAAACTCGTCACTACCACTAAAATATGTCGTCAATTTCTTCGCAATTGTATAACACAATACCGCTTCCAGGTGTTTATTCGTGAACGTGCCGGAGCAGCGGAGTAACATCTTCACGGAAATACTGGAGACGTTGAAGGCAACCCTCAGTCCGCACTCGGAGCACTACCGCACCGCGATCGTGACCCTCGGCCATATCGCGCACAATCTGCCCGAGAACTTCCCCGTGCACATCAAGAATATTGTCTCCAGGAAGGTGGGTACTATTATGACCATAGATCGGATAATAGGATGCATATTTACCTAAACTAATTTTTTGGCTAAGAAAATATGGAGACGGCTTCTTTCTTCGGAATTGACTTTCAATGTCGGGATTGGAAAAAAATCTGGGAATTTGAACTAATAGTACATATATCGTTGGCCCCGACGAAACGTGCAATCGATAAACGACAACTTTTCAGGAAAAAATAAAAACGAATCATGTGAATAAACGAATTTTGTGCTATAAAAGCCTTATTTCAGTCTAAAATGTTCTAAAATTATATAGGTATCTGACATGTCATATCAACGAAATATATGAAAAACAGTTTTTTTGGTAAGAGCGCTTGCACGTTTAGTCTTTGGGGCCATCGATATGTTGAAAAGTATGATGAGTTGGCAAATTTAGAATGAGTTATACATATAGGAGTTTGTTGAAATATGATGTGTACTAAAGGAAGAGTGATTTAGGGTCAATAATCTCAAACGAGGATGTATGATGGATTTCGGGATTTTAAAACTATGGATACTCTCCCTTTTTCGGTGGCAAATACTAATATTCTAACCTGCCATTACCTCAAGACATTGTGTTATTGGTCTGGGTCTAAATTTAGGCTCGTATTCTAGAACGAGTGTCAAGAGTTGATCTTTACTTAAATAGAGTTAGAAAGGGATCCGCTATTTATCGTATATAACGTTATCCCTTACTAACTCTATTCAAGTTAAGATCTATCAAGTCTCGTTCTAGAATACGGGCTTTAAACTCGAATTAAGTTATGTTAACCGAATACCGATTATAGGGGAGACCTATGTCCAGCAGTGGACTGCGATAGGTTGAATAGGAACCGATTACCTAGTATCCATCTACTCTCATACAGATGTTTCTGTCATTTGAACTATATAAATATTTTGCAATGTAAGCGTACGTAGCACGGGTTGAACTCACAATACACTATACATGAATCTTTTGTCTACGCGTCGTACGCGAGCATCCAACACAATATAAAATTAACAGATCGAAAAAAGTTTATAATTATTTTTTTATAACAGATTAGTAAAAGAGCTGTTAGTCGAGGGGGGCGTGGTCCGAACGCTCCCGAAGCGATTGGTGCAACGAAAGACGAACTGCCAGAAGAAACGAGATGCAAACTAGAGGGGCTGAAATGTATGGCGCGATGGCTTCTAGGACTCAAAAAAGATGAACTGTCCGCGCAGAAAACGTTCAGGATGCTCAACGCGTTTATAGTGCACAAGGGGGATTTGTTACAAGTGAGTTTTTTTATAAATATGATATGAATATGAAGTTAAATCCACCGATATTCATACAGCGCCGTCTAGCAACAACTTAAGCGATACGCTTGTACTAAACTACTGATAAACATACTGATATCATCACCACCAGCTGATTATACGTCCCCACCGAGGAGCACGAGCCTACCCGTGTATAGGTCTTAGTCGTTCACGTGGGCCTATTCCGGATTGGCCGAGTTCATGCACAACCTTTGAATTTTTTCGTTGGTGTACGCAGGTTTCCTCACGATGTTATGTCTCACCGTAAGAGCGTCGGATAGACTACATATAATTTCGAAAATTCAAATGACATTGGTACGTGGCAGGATTTGAATCTGCACCCTCCAGATCGGAAGGCAACAGTCCACCCCAATGAGCCGGCGACGCTCCATACTTACATACTTTTTTGTAAATAAATACTTATGATGTTGATGTACATAACTGATGATGAATTACATAAATACTTCAATCTTCTCGCTTAAATTGGCTAAATGGCGCTGTGTGAATATTAGTGGGTATTTTTCACGGCACTTACTGTAGTTCCCCTCAGCAATTTATTTTGAAGTCATTATTATTGGTATTTAATTATATTTATGGTAGGTATGGTATGAATATGGAGTCATATTTAGATATTTCTTGTATTTTTCTACACTTAAGTGGCCTTTCTACTATATTAGAATTTTTTAATAATAATAATAAATTTACCCCAAAATATTACTTACCGAAAAGCCTACAACAGCTCCAAATCCACCACTTACCCTCAGGGCCGGATCTAGGGGGAGGCAGACGGGTGCACGTGCCCCGGGCGCACGTTCAGGGGCGGCAAACCGACTAATGGATCACTCATCATTTACCTTACTGGCCCACGGAATAAATAATAGTACAAGTGCCGATATTTCATGGCCAAATTCGACCGATACCCAACCATTAGATTTTTTTGCATAGTTCTAAATAGGCGCCCGCAGGAATCGCAGATCACGGTCAGCAGGCGCAGGCAGCCGCGATCTGAGGAATGACGCTATATACGAAAACTCTCTCTTCGATCTCTATCCAGGGCAGCAGTGTATTATTTCAAAGTTACCTAGTTGTTTCTCTATGTTAATTAATGCCAACTCAGCTGCTTATAGCTATATCATTTTTATGATGGACAGCTACAATTGAAAAAAAAATTAAGATAAACATTCTAGCACCTTTTCATTGCATCAAGCGACCATGTTTTTAAAGAGAATATATAAAATAAATTGGAAATAAAACGCCTTTTTCATCCAGTGTGACTTCGAAAAAGCTGACTATTTTATTATAGAACTTGATTTATTAATATTGATTAAAATCAATACCACTAATTGATAAATTGTAACTTTTTCACGACTTTGCTTTATTGCCGAGATTAGGATGGCTCTGAAACAGCTTAAGTGTTATAAGACCCCCCCGCGACGACGGATTTACCGCAGAGCTTTTGAAAGTAGGGTGCACGCCAATGCATAAGACCCTTCAGAAGCTCTTTCATTCCCGAATCGGTGATGGCGCGACGCCAAAGGTGAGGAGCAATGACGTGGTGGTTTTCTTCAAGAAAGGCGATTAAACTTTTTCCCTCTCTATTCAATCGATCGCAGTCCACTGTTGGATTGGTCTCCCCCATTTTACGCCAGATCTCCGGTCCTCCGTTTTTATCATCCAGCCTCCACCAGCGACTTTTCGCAAGTCGTCGGTCCAACGGGCCGGAGGGCATCCTACGCTACGCTTGCCAAGCCGCGAACTCCGCTCCAGAACTTGTCTGCTCCAACAGCCATCGGTTCTGCGACATACGAGTACGTTACCCACTGCCACTTCACTTTGCTAATCTGGCGAACTATGTCGGTAATTTTAGTTCTCTTGCGGATAACATCATTTCTGATTTTATCTATAAGAGTCTCCCAGCATAGCACGCTCCATCGCCCGTTGAGTAACTTTAAATTTGTGAACCAATCCCGTAGTCAGTGTCCATGTCTCATCTGCGTATGTTGGTATGGGTAGGACGTATTTCTCAATGACTTTTGTCTTTAAGCGTTGCGGAATCGTCGACGTGAAGACTGATGTAACTTGCCTAATGCCGCCCAGCCTAAGTGAATCCTCCTACTAGCTTTCCTGTCTAAATTGTGCCGGTTTTTGGCCCAAGTAAACGTATTCTTGGACAATCTCGAGAAGGACGCCACCGACGTATACTGGTTGTGACAACTCTGTATAAACGTTTATCAGAAACGCTATCGGTCTATAATTCTTCAAGAGAGTTTTATCAACATTCTTGAAAAATAAGACGACGCTTCTGGATCACGCCTCCAGTGAAGTTCCCTGGTGGATGACGGCATTAAAAGAGCTCACCTAATGCCCTAAGGATGGGTTTTCCACCGGTGTTTAGGAGTTCTGTCGTAATACCGTCATTCCCCGGGGCCCTTCCACTTCTCAGTTGCTCCAGTTCTGCACTAATTTCGCTGACGTCAACATCCGGGATATCCTACGTACAATGGTGCCTTAGCGGGGCACGTAGATCTTCGCTGTCTTCGGTCTGTGGCTGATGAGCGCTCGATGAATACAGTCCATAGAATTTTCTCAACTTCTTCCAGGATCTGTTGGCGTAATGTGAGTAGTTGGCCATCTGCTAACCTTTACCAGAAAGCTCCTCCCAAGTGGAGTTTTGGAAAACTTTGGGCCCCCTGTTCTCCTCAATAAGGTCCATAATTAACCTTGTATTGAAACAGTAGAAGTCCCTGCGAACGAGTTTTCGTATCCGCTTGGAGAGAGCCTAATATTCCGACTATGATAAGTCAAAGTCAAAATTCATTTATTTAAATTAGGCTTACAAAAAGCACTTATGAACGTCAAAAAATATACAAAAATACAATAAAAAAAACATTTAAAATACTAAAGTCAAAATATTTTTCGATGAATTAGAATTTCGATGCTTGAAAAAAAGCGCTTCAATGGTTTGGCCTGTTGAGAAAGAAACACCCAAGAAAACTCAACAGTGCAGCCTTTTTTTGGACAATTACTTAATGTTAAAATATATTATAAACACTGCTGATAGCTGAGCAGTTTAAGACCACGGATATTTATCACATAAATATTCTTCTTTAGTGCCCTTTTTTAATAACTCTACATTATAAATTTTGCGGTACCTCTTTGAACAACCTTATACATCTTCCTATAAAATATTTACCTATTTTATGTAGACTCAAGTAGTAAGTTTGTTTTTATTGCCAGTATTAAAATTGTGTTATTCTGTTCCTTAAGAGAGTCACGTGGTCTTAGGTTAAAGATAATATAGCTCTTTTTTGTAGCACAAATATTGTATATTGATATTGTCGGCAACCGAATCCCACAACAGTAGACCATACGACATTACACTATTAAAATAACTAAAATAAACCAATCTTGCCGTTTTTTAAAACCTTATTGAAGAATTAACGACCATTACGCTATTGTGTCACATCTTCAAGTTATTCTCCAGAGTCATTATGATCCGTCTCGCGCATATGTTTGACGATTTCCAGCCCTCCGAACAAGCTGGGTTCCTCAAAGGCTTCAGCACCATAGACTACATATTACATACGCTGTGGCAGGTTATACAGAAGAGCGGAGAGTATAACTGACCATTATGTTTGGCGTTTGTGGACTATGAGAAAGCCTTCGATTCGATCGAGACTTGGGCTGTGTTTCATTCCCTCCAACGGTGCCTGACTTGACTACTGCTATATCGAATTGTTGAGATGTTTGTACGAGAGCGCTACTATGTCAGGCCGAGTACATGAAGAGCTTACCATTGGCTTATCATTGGCACCGAGGAGTAAGACAAGGAGATTAATATCTCTGAAACTGATCACAGCTGCGTAAAAAGTTGCAGCTTTGTCCAAATGTCAATCAATTTGAGGACCTATTATATAAATTAGTGAAATAATATAGGATGATAAAGGTAAAAATAAAAATAGTGGGCGGGGCGGTATTTCTCAATTTTTGCCCCACCCAAAAAAATTGAAGATCCGGCGCTGCTTACCCTACTTCTCTTACAAAAGCTGCGATCCTTAACACATGTAGATTAGTCAGAAAATTCCTCTCAATAGAATAAAATTAATATACTATATCTGCTTTAGCCACAAGCTCGTAATATGTTAAGCCCCATCATTGGGAGATTTTATATATAGAATAAAATAAAAAAATAATAATAAACAATAATAAACATTTATTTGCATAAAAACATGGTCAATACATTTTTCAGGTCTTATGAACTAATTGGCGAACATACATGTTTATTGATCTATCGATGTGCAAAATGTTTCGTCGTCATCCATTAATTTATGTTATTCTTATTAAACTATGTAAATTTCATTAATATTAAATGCAGTACGAAATTTAAACAATCATTAATAATGTCAGAATGTCATTAAAGTACATGCGAGGTCATAATGTCAATTAAAAAAAAACAATAATAATATAATAAGTCAAACTAAGTAATATAATGTCATGTTAGTATATAAAACAAGTTAGAAATTTTAAACAAAAAATTTGCCAATTTAAACATTAAATTGCATGCTTTGAATATAATTCGGAAGTGAATTAAATAATCTAATGCACATACTGTAACTGTTTGAAAGCAAGAAAGAAAGAAAGATTTTTTTTTGTAAATATTAAAATCTCGTACAAGTACAGGGATGGTAATGGAAGAATCTTTAATTTTTTGAAAAGAGGCCTACATGATTCCGTTTGACTGACACCGCAGATGGACCGTATACATCTCTTCTGTAAAATAAAAAGACGATGTCAATGCGTCGAGTTTCCCCATAAAATCAGCCCATATCTTAGCAGAGATCCAACATATTCATGGTATGCCATCTGAGCCGTCTTAAGGTTGGCTAATTTGGCCAGTCGATACAATGCGTACAAGAACCTGTTTATCCTCTTTCATACCATGTCAACATGACACTGCCATGTTAGTTCAGAATCGATCACAATACGAGAAAAGTGCCGATAATGCCATGGTAAGAGGCTCGCCGCGGATGCTCAACAGATAATTGTAGAGGCTTGCCATTTCTATTATGAATTGATTTATACGCAACTCTTTCGGAAAAGTCATCCAGATTCCAGCCTAAGTATTTCCACAAATTGCACTCTGTCACTGAGATAGCTCTTCACCCAGTTGAAAGCAAGACCCGCACACCATAACGCTCGAGCTTAGTTAGGAGTGTATCATGATTAACAAGGTCAAATGCCTTACTCATGTCAAACAGAACAGTTCATACGGGAACACTCTGTCCATATGGTCCAGTGGTGAGCAGAGGTGCTAATTCATTTGCACAAGCCTTGATTAATTGTGTGCATATTTCATCATTACCTGTGGAGTTAGTTTTGTTTAGGGAGTTTATGATTTTAATAATTTCATTTTCATTGGTAGGCATTAAAATATAGATGTAAGATTATTTTCAATTAATTTGAATCTACATGAGCTATCGTTATGATTTCTGGGTACATTTGTTGAGTCTGTAAAGTAATTATTGAATGCGTCTGCTATTTCTAAAGGATTGTCTATAGTTTTTTTATTTATATTTATGTAGTCAAAAGTGTGTTTGTTGTTTGCATTGTCTTTGTTATTAATTATATTCCAAGTGGCTTTGCATTTATTCTTAGCCGTATTAACATATTTCTCATTTATAAGTTTTTGGAGCAATTGTATACATTGTCTGAGTAATTTGGAGTACTGTCTGTATTTATATTTAGTACGTTTTTTTATAATAGCATAAACGTAGCTTTCTTTTAGTTTGGCACGAAGATTTTAAGCCTTTGGTAAGCCACCTTGATTTTGTGTCATCCCTATTAAAATTTTACTTTATATTTTGGAAAACATAGATTGTACAAAAGAGTAAGTTCGCAATGAAAACCAATGAAGTCAGCATCTACATCTTCGAAGTTAAACAAAATTTGTGGAATTACTTGATATTTGTTGTGCAATTGTACAATGAAGCAAAATCAATTTGTTTTCAGCAGAATCAGCTGTCCAAAGCGGAGATGTCGCACCTACGTCTTGCCGCCGGCGCGGCCATGCTGAAGATATGCGAACAGAAGGGCGTCGGTGATCAGTTCACCGCTGAGCAGTTTTACAATCTGTCCCACCTTATGGTTGTGAGTATGAACATGTCAAAGTTTCATCTTCAATTATAATTTTATTTGTTATAAAAAAGCCATATCTTCAGCCTTAACGACCTAGGAAAGCTATTAATTGTAAGTTTGTAAGTACTCTGTTTTTTATGTATTTTTTATTCTATTATATTTATAAAGTACTGAAATCACGTTGTGTACACCGTGTTTGGACTACAGTCCTGTCCAGTGAACTGTTTCCTTTTGATGTGCTTCATGTAAAGACTGTATCCTGTTTGTGTACCATAAATGAATAAATAATTAAAGAATAAAACTGAGAAGAATCCAGCAAGAAAAACTCAGTAGATTCTTGCTGGATTCTTCTCAGTAGATTATGATAGTCCAAACCAGTGGTAGCTTCATTTGACATTCATATTCGTTCTTTATGGACCTAAATTGAATAAATCCATTTTTTATTTTATTTTCTTAAATATATTTAATTCATTCAGGTCCTCAAATAACACTTGTGAATGTCAAATTTGATTCCAAGAATCCAGCAAAAAGACTCGGATTGTTTAAATGTTTAAAATATTTTGTGTATAAAACATATACAATATTTATACACGGTGTTAAATAAGTAAGCAATAATAATGAAGGGTGACAATATTTACAATATTTAAAATGCACGACAGTAAAAATCCGGTGCGTAGACTCGATTCTGATCATACATACATTTTATTTTAATTAAAATATCATAAGATTTTGTGACAACCCTGAATGATAAGTAGCGTAGAGTCATTGACCTTTTAGAATAATAGTAGAAGCTGCTGAAGCCAAAAGCAGCTATGTCGCTGCGGTTGAAACGCGGCAAACTTTTTACATGTAATCTTAGGTTGTATTTCACTGTAAGTATTTTTTAAATATTGATTCATCACATCAATCATCGTATAAAATAAAGGAAAATTAAAAATACAATTAAGATTCAATGATCTTTATTTACCTGTTTCGTAACATTCACACCGTTATTGTTTTCCCTACAAAAGCTTTAAAAAGTTACAGGGAAGGCGGGGGCACTGGCGTTTATTTTAAATGCACCTATCATTTCACCAAATCACTTTCACAAGGCTATTTTTGAACACTAGACACTGATCCCCGGATGTGCTGAGCAAGGCACCGCCCGCGCTGCGGCCTCTTCCGACCCCCGTCGTACCATATTGATAATGAAATCCATTGAGAACACAAATTTTGCTCCATTTTCGTCACTGGCAGAATCTTATAAATCCACATGTTGTATTGTATTTGTGCTCGATACCGCTACCAACGCTATTATCATGAATAAACATAGAGCCTACTAGTAATCGTGAAAAACATTACGAACTATTAATGCCATGTATTTCATTCATAACGTTCCCTGGAGAAAATACCTTTTGAGGTTAAATAAAGACAAGATTCGACTCAAAATATGGATGATGCAATATGGTAAACATGACTAAATTTACGGTAGGTAAAATAGGGTTGTTAAAAAATAATCAATTGTTATAAAACGGTTCAATTGGTTATTTTTAATCGATTTACATAGGTTTAATAAATATTTTAAAAATTACTTGTAAATTATTTATTGAATGTATTTTGAAATTGAAATAAAAAGACCTTTTTTACTTACGTTTTCGAGACCAAAACGAAGTGTTTAAAAATTATCGTTGTATCACAGATAACATAAATTTATTCAAATGTTAAATGGGCGCTTTGTTTGAATTTAATTTGGATCATTATTTGTGAATAAATACAACAAAATAGTAGTCAGTACCATTAAACAATTATTTTAAAATAGTTACCAAATATTTGGTTTCCTTGTGCTTTTACTTTGAAATACTATAAAGAATTAAAAGATTATAAGCTTTTGTTTTATATTGGTTGTTTCAACATGATTGATTGTTTATATCAACCAAACATGCATATTGAATGTATGCCGTAAAGCATGCTTGTATTTCAAGAATAGGATTGATTAAAAAATCAATTACAATAAAGTAGACGAATCGATTAAAAATATTGAAATCGATGTTTATTTGAATGATTCTTTACCATTAATTTCACATCTCTAACTGAGTGGCTAGAACTAACGTCAAGGTCAAGGGAATGAGACAGTGCCGCGCAATTTTATATCTTATTTTACTTGTTTTAAAAGCTATAATCACATTAGAGGAAGTAAAGTTGCGTCATCTAGCGGCGAATAGCAAAAACTAGCTAAATGTTCATTAATGAACTGAAAAATGACATATCTCATTACGTAAGAAGCAACATTTTCAACTTTATTCCTTTAACATAAGAATAAATATTGAATGCTAATTGACGCGACTTGTTTTTTGTTTTATTGTTATTAGAAAACAAAGAGTTATTGATGCAGACTGTCACTGCGCAAACACAAATAGGCAAATTATTTTCGGTAACTATTGACCTTAGATGAACAATAAACTAACTGTTAATCTAAGTTATTAACGTTCTTTTCTTGAAAGATATTGTCAGATAATTAGCAAAGGTTACAAAATTGTGTTTTAATGAAATAAAAACGTTCAAACGTCATGGTTTGTACATTAGGGGATTTTTGTTTTATTTAGTATTATTTTTAATAATTTATTGAATTTAAATGTGTACCTTTAGAAATGAATGAACTAATGAAGCATGGGCAAGATTATCCATATTTTATTAAAAAATATTCGGAATGTCATTTCTATTAAAATAGATGTATATTGAATTTGGTTAACTTTAAGATGTATGTGAACACAGTTACTTTAAGCTTGGCAATAAAAAGAAGTCGCGGTACTTATAATACATCAAGTAGGTAAGAATATGTATTTTAAATGTTCAAGATTCTAGTGTAGGTAGAAAATGTGTGTCAATCTGCAATTTGATATTCTATTATTTTGAGGTCATTAACACTCAACAGGGTTGATCTTTTAAAAAGTAGGTCAATTTTGAAGCGTGTTTTTCTTCGAAACTATAACGATTTAAATTTTAGAGCTCCCTTAATTACTTAATTACCAAACTATAACCCTAGTCAATTATTATTGCTCACTTATTTAGCACCGTGTATAAATCAAAGTAACTTTAATAAAATAAGTATAGTAAGTTAAATTTTATCCTAGTGAGAAAATAGTCAAATTAAATTATATAAAATTACTGATATGTTATGTATAGATAGTAAACTTCATCATTATAGTTGCAACTTAATATGTGCATTGCCTGAATAAATTCCAAGATTTTCACGTGATCCGATGCCTATTAGACATGCTACCCGCCACTATAACTAAACTACTAAAAGAACCATTTATTATGAAAAATATCGGCGATAAGTATTTTTGAAAATAATTTATTGACGTTATATTTCAGGACGATGTGCCTCAAGTAAGAGAAGCATTTGCAGGGAAGTTACACAAAGGACTTTCAAAGGTAAATGTACCTTTAATATGCTTTTGAAATCTACCTTTCATACTGTCGATAAACTACTATTTGCAATTGTTTTAGAATTTCACTAGGTGGTAAACTCGATACTAAGTCATCTAGGTAGGTACCACCGCAGTGCCAGATATTGTCCCGTGAAACAGGATTGTTTGCACTTTGGTTTCGGATGAGGGCACTGTAGCTAGTGTATTGCCGGGTATAAGAGACCTAACATCTGTTGTCTCTGGTGTCCGGCGCAGTGTGGCATTGACGGAGAAAATAACTGTCTATCAGTTGTTGGTCTCCTTCAAACCGCTTTGTCATTAGGCGTATCACTTACCATCAGGTGAGCGTCCTGACTAATTACTTCAAAAATTTGTTTTTCTTCAACCCATTTCAATAATTTGTTTATGAACAATGGTTTTTCTGATTATTGTTTGTTGTATTTAATATTTTGCTCAAAATTTAAATAAAATTAAAAATAAGCAATATGTTTTGTGTGCAGGGTATCCCGAACAAGTGTTTGCCCCTAGACTTCATGGGCATGTACGCGCTGGCGGGACGTGAGCCCGACCGCGTATTCGCGGTCTCGTCCGCCAGTACATGTTGGCCGATTGTGCGGCGTCGCGAATATATAAGGAACATCACTGTCGGCACGAAAGGTACTAAACTATTCAACTTCTATTGAGAATGATATTATTTTAGTATCCTACCTATATACTACCTTATAGTAAACTACCTAGCCCTCCCCGCAACGCCCTAAGCCGAGGTTGGAGTTTTGTGTATTTTTTCATGTCAACATACCAAAAGCGCGGGAATCAACCCCAGTTGCGCGCGCAACCCCAAACCATAGATAAAACACATCAAAAGGCCATCTGCGGAATAAAGCAGCAGTAATTATGAAAAATATTTTTTTCTTCAATATTTTTTTTAGAAAGATAGAAATGTTTATTCTGAGACAGTATACAGTATTGCCTTAAACATAAAAACTTAAATCTAAAGACACAACAGGTATACCACTCAGCAACAGCTATGGTGATGAAGACACCATGACGCTGGTCTTCCGTGGCTACCTTCATAGAGAGACTACTATTTTTTTAATTTATATTTGTTTGCTGATATGAGTTATATGTATAATCTGCACAAACTTACCTGTGTCTAAGCTAATTACCACATTTATTACAAAGAAACTATTCTACTTTATTTTAATCATTTGACCGCTAATGACGTCATTAAGCGCCAGGCACTATAGATTTTTTTGTATTCCCAGCATACAATAGGTTAACAATAGGGTAGAGCCATCTGCGGCCATCAGCATTTAGAAAAAAAATCCTATGTGGGTACAATGATGGCTTAAAGCGACAGAAACAACAGATTTTCAATTTATCTGGATTCTAGGCGTTTAATAGGTTAAACTTATTTTAGACAACCCATTTCGTGTAATGATTGATAAGTGGTCACACTAATTGTTTTGTGTTTGAATCCCGAACACTACAAATATTTGTGTGCACAAACATTATATCGTATTGAAATTCTAAGGTTAAAGGATTAATTTAAATTAATTGACGATTTCAGTGAACGAGCAGTCCAGCAGTTACCTCACATCCTACCGGACTATATGCTGGTGTTCGCGGTGCCAGTTTTAACACACGATCCCGCCTTCACCGCATACGACAACGTCGCTCAACTCAAGGTATATTTTACTCAATATGTATATCTAATATTTATTTGAATGTATAGCCATTTTTGAAAAGAGTATGGATTAAAATTAAAAAAAAATTACATATAATTCATTAAAATGAAATAAAAACCCATGTACAAATTATATTAAGAACAAAATAATCGTGCTCCGTGGTGTATGTCTGCATTCATAAGAAATCTAACCGAAGCTGGTTTACCCAGGATTAAAAATTCTGTCAGTTGTATGTAAAAGTAAATAAAACAAAAAAAGTAATTTGGAAAATGCTTTACATCATGTAATAATATTTGCATACGATTCAGGTGGTGAAACAGTGTCTATGGTTCATTTTGGAGCCGCTAATCACCCGCAACGATTTCTACTGCTACGGATTCTACAAGAGTCTTGTGGAGAGAATGAAGAACCACAAGGACGCGCTCAACCAAGCCGATGACGCTGTCAACTATGTAAGTTATCATAATAAAAAAATAATTTATTTAAATACATATTTTAAAGGCGGGCATTAGAGAAAATTGAGCGTCGTGGCTGAATGGGGGACTGTTGCCCTCCTACCGGAGGGCTGAGGTTCAAACCCCGCCACGTACCAATGTGTTATCGAATTTTCGAAATTACATGTACGTATCCGACGCTCTTACGGTGAAGGAACTCATCGTGAGGAAACCTGCGCACGCCTACGAAGAAATTCAAAAGTTGTGCGTGAAGTCGACCAATCCTGAGCCCGCGTGCATCAATTTTACTATATGTAAAAGTAGACAAAAAAATGTATTCAAGTTGGTAAGATTGTAAGCAGACTACATTATACAGACTCCGGTAAATATAATTGAATTTATTTAAATATTTTGAAACAGAAACTGTGGGCGGTATGCGACCTGGCCATGTCGGTGATATGGAGCCGGTCGCAGAGTTTCGACCTGCGTGACTTCCTGTCGGACGCGCGCATCCCTACTATGTACTTCGCACCGCAGCCCGAGCAATTTGTCAACACACGCGTCTTCCTACCACCAGAGTTACAGGTGATTTGAAAATTGTAAAATCTGGCGACTCATATATAATAAAGTCAAAATTCATTTATTCAGATTAGGCTTACAAAAAGCTTTTATGAACGTCAAAAAGAATACAAAAAATACAATAAAAATACATTTAAAATACCAAAGTAAAGCACGATAATGAATTTTGATACTTGGAAAAAAGCGCTTCGGCGTTTTGGCCTGTTGAGAAAGAAGCACCCAAGAAAACTCAACAGTACAGCCTTTTTTAAACAATGATTTTAATTTACAGATATTTTATAAACAGTGAAACTTCTTAATATAAAGGATCTTATGTATATAGACGAGCTAGAGATAGAGAGAGATGGTAAACGACGCTCCGTCCGTCACCCATGTCAATACCAGAGGGTCTGGGTGTTTCTATGTATAATATATATATTTACAAAAATATGTATGTATATTCGTTGTTTAGTATCTATATTACAGGATTATACTTAGTTTGGGACAAGATGTCTCTTTTTTCGCTCTCCATCACACAAAAACGCCGGCTTTTTATCGAACTGTCTACTGCTTGGCCGCAGATGGCCTTTTCAGGTTCACAGGGTAGTTGGCGAGCGCAGAAGGCTCTGAGCCTAAAATTTATACAAGACCCTAAGGGCGTCCCAGAGTGAGACTCGAACATCGGCTTAGGTTGTGGCGGGGGTTAGGACTAGAAGGCGCTTTGTGTGTCAGTATATATTTATTTGTTACGATTTTCAGTTCCAGCCATTGCGATCGGGCTTGACACCAGTGAAGCGGCGTCGAGAGGAAGAAACGGCCGCGACCCGCGACTACGCCGCTAGCAGATACCAGCGTCGATGTAGAGGTATTATTATTGTGTAATACGAGATATATTCATGCTTGTACATGACACATCACTATGCACATACAACATTATATTAATACATTATATATGTTTGTTATGTATGTATACATGTATGACTACAACTACGAACGTTGAAAGTATCGAAACACATTAGCTTTTTTCATTATGTGTATAAGAGCAAAACATTTTGTCAAACTAACAAACATGACCGGGCCACCATCGACGCCTCTAAATGCGGCGTTAAAATGTTTAAATAGTTTCGTAATTCCTTAATGTGTAAAATTACATATATTTTTTTAAAGATAGGCTACTATCTCATCAGAAAATAAGCAATGATGCCGCCGAATGTTAAGTTAATGACATACAGTGGTGTACAAACCATACGTGCCAATAAGCAATAACACATATATGTTTAACTTATACATTAAACTATCCCCACAGAAGCGTTTCTATGCATTGTACGTATGTATTTGAAAGTATATAATATACTTATAACTTGTATTATTATGTATATCCGTGTTTAGTTCCTATAGTACAAGTTCCTCGCGTAAATTGGAACTAGATGGCGCTAGATGTCGAATGATTTCAAAAAATAAGCCACATCTCGGTTGTTTTAGCCCATACAAACACATACACAATGTTCGCACTCATAGTGTAAGTTAGTTTATGTAACGCACGTGTGATGTTGTTACAAGCTTACGACCGGACGCTCAGGAAGTATCGATGCTAAGGTAAACGTTAGTAATAGTTGATTAATAGTTATTTTATTGTTGTGAATCTTTTTTGCTTTTGTTATTTTGTAGCTGTGATATGGCTATGTGGTGTGAATAGATATTAAGGCCCGTATTCTAGAAAGAGACTTAAGCATTGATATTTATTTAAATAGAGTTAGAAAGGAATGCCTCTATTAATCGTATATAGCTATCTTTTTCTAACTCAATTTAAGTATAAATCAACGTTGAGTCTCTTTCTAGAATACGGGCCTTAATTTGGTTAGCAGCTTCTTGGCGTAAGCTTATAGTGACATGAAATGTGACGACAGTAAGTCATTTTAAGGTCAGACATACAGTTTTTTTGTCTATTTTGTAGACTTTTATCTTTCAATAATACAAAACCCCCAGTACGCTTATTTAAACGTGTAAGCTCGTTTTTTCTATTCATTGGTTATCTTAAAAAGTAAAATTCATATAATTTGAATTGCTTTATCAGTTGGTACTGGAAGGTCATAATTTTTATTGGATTTTATTTTTCTTTTTCGAGAATATTGCCTCAATTCGTTATTATGTTTCCAAACAGAAAAATGAGTATTCCATATTAACTTTCGTGTACAGTTTTATTTTTTTTAATTGCTATAAATGTGTATTAATTAATCGTGTAGAGCAGTTTGGAATATAAAGTGTCTTAAAGACCAATGCTCTTGTTTGGGGACATAAATAACATGAAAGGGAGCTAAACTTACAGAGAAATTCAAAAGGTTTTGCGTAAAGTCGGCCAACCCGACCGACTGGACCCGCGTGGACGACTAAGAACTATATACCCTATACGTTGTCGTGCGCAGGTGTTTCCTCACGATGTTTTCATTTACCGTAAGATCGTCGGTTAACGTACATATAATTTCATAGATTCCAAAAGACGTTGTTACGTGGCGCGATTTGGACCTGCGTCCTCCAGATCGGAAGGCAACCGTCCACCCCAATGAGCCACCGACGTTCTATTCCAACCAAGGCTATTCTCCACCACGTCGATTAAGATCCTTTTTTAAGATTAAGATAAAATAAGATTAACCTAGACATACTGTCCAGGTTGTAACTCCACCTTATTTCCTCATAGAATAAGAATTTTATATTTTGTTTGCATCAACAGCCATCGGAAGCGTCGGACACCCAGATCCAGCTGCCAGGGTTGGAGCAACCTCCGGAGACAGACCTGGAGGAACCACAAGCCAAACGCACGATCAGCGAATGAGCGCACTCACACCACTCGTGGGATACTGTTGGCAACGTGCCGATGCATTGCAAATCAAGTAAACTTACTAATTTGATTTAAAAAAAAAACTCAAATTTTCGGATTAGTAAAGTATGCTGACCTAAAAGTAAAGGTGTACTCTTATTAATGCAAATTTCAGGAACTTAAACTAAAATCTTGTTACCTATCTCCTCTTGGAGGATTTTCAAATAATTGGACATACATTTACGTTTGTTGATCTCAGTCAACACATCGATTGCTAGGAATTCAGACTCAATAAAAAGTCAGTTTCCGTCTTATATAAGTGTCGCTCCCGTTGAAAATGTTAAGTACTAAAGTGTAACTTGGAACAAAAAAAACATTTCTATGGTTTTACTTGACTTCAACAGGTACCAAGCTTTGGGATTATCTCTTCAATGTCATAGCAAGATTTAACTTTTAAATAAACAATAAACTCTGTAATCCCTGTATTTTTAATTTCAACAGTTCTATTTACTTGTTTCGTACTGAATGACTTTCTGTAATTTCAATATGAGATATTTTTTTATAATAATTGTTTAAAAGGTTATATAAAAAAAATCTGACTCTGTAACGCAGGGCAAAATACAGTGACAAATGTTTTCATATTCTAACTGCGTTTTGGGTATAGTAAATGTTCTAGAACCGACATACAATTTACACCTTTACTTGATAAATATTGCGATGTACATATATTCCGTTGTGCGTGCGACTATATGGCCACTGACTCATGGAATACTTGTAATCAAACCATTACATTGACCGTTTAGTCATGAGGGTAATTAAGGATAAGACTTACCACGGATTTTACAACCTATAATGGGCAAAGCCGGAATAACTTGACAATGACAGAGCAGTCCAATAGTTACCACTAATCTTTGACGTACTTTTTATGAAGATTAGTGATATGTGACGTCATTGCTCACTATCATCGATTGACCTTATATTTATTAGTTTCAGTGTTTTTAAAAAAACAATAATGCAAATAAACAAAAGTGATCAATGAAACGACATAAAATAAGGTGCGCTTTTATAAAAATGAGGGTTGGTATTTTATTGCGAATGGTGGAAACTACCGGATTGTAAAGAAACGCAAATTGTGTTGTGATCGCTTTTGCGTCTTAACCTTTTAACCGCCATTAATCCAGACACAATAGGAAATTGTTTTTTCTGTTGGTAAATATCCGTCTGCAGTGGTTAAGGGTTAACCCTTATTAATATGACCACGGCTAGGTGATAATGTATCGATTGTGCTTGTTGATTCGATTCGGCTGTGCGACCTTTGTGAAATATGTTTAAAAATGCTTTTAATGATAAATCTGATGTGCTTGTGTGAAACACTGGTTTGTTCAACTTCTTTTGTAAATTACCGTATTTCGAACAATATACTAGATATAAATGGATTGATTGATTGGTATCTATCTTCTGATATATGAATTCTTTCGTTATTTTGGGCATACTTAACAAATCAAAACCTTGAACCTTTTGTTTTTAATCATGTGCAAAAATATTAATTCATACTGCTCCATGCGTAATGAATTTCCTAAATATCATTTCAACAGTGTGTTGCTTGTTTTGTTATTTAACATAAATTAGCTCCATAATTAATTCTATTCATGACCAAAAGTTATCTTATATAAATCTGCAAATATAAGTTGTATTTTACTTACCATACAATTTTCCAAACGTATTTTGTTTATAATAAAAGTATAACGAAATTGTATTATAACATCATTTAAAAATATCATATTTTCTGCATTATATATACTTAGTACAAAGAGAAATGTTACGTCAGGCATACATCAAGTATCAATTAAGTTTACAAAAGAGGATTTGATTAATAGATTGAACAGTTTTTCTGTTGTTTGTTACACACGGCCGTGGCAAATGTATTCTCGGTTAAACCAGCTCGAGTATAATAATACGCTTAACAAATTGAAGACTGTACATTTAGCATCAAGCGCTTATATGTATCGAGTTGAAAATAAACTTTACATCCTTATTTATAAGGCCGATATGTATTCATTACAATTAATTGCAATGAATACAATATAGGCCCCTTTTTAATGTAACAATGGATTTTTTTATATGGGGTTATTTATTTCAATTTGCAACTCGATACAATATGGCGATCCTTTACCAGGCAATAAGGTCAGAGCAAGATCAACTTTCTCTAATTGTATTAAGAGTCTAAATTGAACATGGGCTTTGTTGCCTTACCTGGGATTTTAAGCACATAAGAATTCAAAGTTCATTCAAGCCATGTCGCCGACTGACTATGGAAGCCGCTGTTTTAAATTATGACAAGATGGGTTCAAAAATTATGAAGGTATCTTATTTTTCGATTGTAAATGAACAGTGCTGTGGCCATTATATAAAATAGCAGATTCTATATTCTAGCTGTGATATTTGTAGTATTTATAACCATCAAACTACATTGAATATTGACACTTACCATTGTTGTAATAATGATTAAAACTATTCAGGAGTCGGGTTACGCGTTGTAACCACATTTTAATGTATTTATAGATTTTAATTTATAAGGAATGGTTCACACCGCAACTGCTAATACCGGCGTGCTTTGATTTGTATAAATATTATTGTATAGAAAAACAATACGCAGATTTCCATAAAAAAATATATTGTTCGATTTCTTACCAATATGTTTTTGACAAAATCGTTTTAGTTTTGTTAAAATGTTTCATATGAGATCAAAAATATGTTAACAGAGAATTTAAATAAATGAACACTAAATTTTACAATTTTCTCCACCAAATCATAATCGGAGTATATTAAAAAATATAAAATTCGCGAATTTCTTCATTTTATATAACGACGTATCCTATTTTTATCAATTGGGATAAATATTTGTTTGAAGACTTGATTATTCTGTAAGTTTAATGTTGCACGAAGATAAAGATTACGTGTACGTCATTGACTTATGCTGTTTCTATCGGAATAAACCATACATAATTATGGCGTGATTCAGAAATCACTACTAGCGCCATCTCTTGACAAATATACGTCAACAACTCTACACAAGTCTTTTTTACTTTATCTAAATAAATAAAGGATAATGAATGATGACTAAAGCTTATAGCTAAGAGAGAAGAGTCTGTAATATAGTTTTTTTTAATGATATGTTTTTATAATCTAAATGTTTGTTTGAAAGTTGTTTTAGTTGTAATCAAATCGGGCTAGACGCCTTGTAATTTTGTATTTTGTCGTATGGTTTCGCGGGCCGCCTTCACGGGGAGACCTAGACTAG